>SZWC01005681.1:9821-31270 GCA_023375785.1 Penium margaritaceum | reverse complement strand
CCCCCCCCCCCCCCCCCCCCGACAACGTCCCCCCCTTGCGCTTAAGTCAGAAACATTGATGTTTAGGAACCATTGAATTTGAAAATTACTACAATGAACCTCATAAAAATTATGCAATAACCACACCTATCCGCTCACAAAAAATAGATACCCTAGTGCTTCTTGAGTTCGATATTAAACAATTATTCAAGGACGACGATTTCTTTGAATCGGCTACAAAATGAATATTGTCATGAGTAAAACGAATACAATTTATTAATTCCCTCAGTGCCGTTCGACCCTGGCAGTCGCACAAAATCTAAAGTGCGATCGCGTCGAACTCATCCGGTCACGCGATTGCTCGATTTCCGGTGTCGGATGGCCTCCGACACTGAAAATTGTTTGCTCCAAAGGTTGAAACGGCTTGCTTGAGGACCAAAAAGAACAAAATGAAGGCAACGCACTTAACAAAATTCGCCCAAAACAAATTCCAACAAATAGTTTAATGAGAGGGCAAATCAAAAATACCACCTAAAAATATTTAAGAATTAGGAATAAAAATGCAGTAGGATAATCTTCTGGCAAATAGAAATAGACATCAACGAGTACCCCATGTTACGCACGAGACGTACACGCGTCAAGACTCCAATTTTAGCCCCGACGGCATAGCGAAATTTGGCCAACTGCCCTGCCCCTCCGGTGAACCTTCTTGAACTATCTGAAAACTCTCGCAAATCCACGACAGAAGTGCCACAACCTTTTGATCGACTTATTGACGCATCGACGCATATCTCGATTCGTAAAGATGCATATTGCATCTTCACCCTCGGTCCTCGAAGCCCCCCAATTCCTTAGCAGAGCTTCTCAAATCCGACCACTCACGACGCGACTCCACACGCGTCTCTCGACACTCAACCCAACGACCCCGACTATACCTCATTTGCAATTAGACTCTTGTATATGTTTGTTTGACCATTTTGACACTTGCCATCAAAGTAAACTTACCACTAGTTATGAAGTGTCCCACATTCTAAATCGTGTTCTGCCTTGTAACTTCTACCTGGGTCACCATCTACTCTCCACCCGGCATAGTACTTGGCATCAAAGGGCAGCGGTTCTATAGAGGCATTAGACTACTTCACACATCCGGAAAACTACCTCACACAAGCTGTCTGCACATTTTGAACGTCAAGACTTTGCAGACTTTGCAAATACGACGTGAGACAAGCGAGCGCAACCGACGTCAAGCAGCAAGTTTTCAGTAACAACTTCGGCGATGGAGGAGCAGAACGTGCCTATGCACGTGAACCCTCAAGCGACAGAGAATGCTGGCGTGGCAGGCTATGCGGCAACTGGAACAACCCCTACGTTTCCGACGGCGAATCCAGTCGTAGATCCAACGGCGGTAAACCAGCCTTCTCCACCGATAGCCTCAACGAGTGCAGCATCAACAATAGGTGGCACCGGAAGACAGGCGCGGATTAACGAGGAACTGGCGAACCGAATCTTCATGCTCGATGGGATCAACATCCATCTCCTCAAACAACTCAATGTTGTGATGGAGGCTCTTCACAATACAAGCACACGTGAAGCGATGCTCTTTGAGAGAAACATCCAACTCCCGAGCGAACCCAAAATTCTTCCAGCTCCACCAAAACCGTGTGATCCTCCAAAATCTAAAGGACCGACGGTTCAGATGTGGCTGATGATTTTGGAGATGTATTTCACCATTGCTGGGGTCAATGACGAACACAAAATGTTCAAAAGGGAGTAAAGTAACCTTGAGCCGCACTTTTACGTGGTGCTAAGCTGGTGGTCTTATCTAAAGGCCATCCAACGGTAGCAGGAGACCGGCAGGGCATCATCAACGGCCAACGGTGCCCGTCTCATATTGCCGACCTCAAGGGGTCTACCCTTGGGGCAAATCAACCCACAGTAGCAAGACGCGGTGACACCATCAACTGACTAGAACGAATTCTTGTGCGCGATGCTTGCACGATTTGGATGATTGAACAAGAAGTCTGAGGCATGATACAAGCTCCAACAACTCCTTCAGCACTCTAGCGAGGTAAAGTACACGTGGAGATTCAGCGAGATCATCACTCGTGTAGATATGGCCCCCAAAGAAAACTGTTTTCACTACAACAGCCTCAAGCGAGACATCCGACAAGCAATTTCCATCTTTGGCATCCAAAAAGATTTGCCACGGATGATTGCCACATTAGAAAGGATCAACTATGCCAACTACAATGCTCGGATCCCGGAATCCTACGGCTGGCAACCTCCTAACCACAATCATCGTGAAATCCAGTCGAGGGACTCCTTGACTCTGATGGAAGTGGATGCTGTCAACCCGAGAGATACGCGCACCTATTACAACTCCAAAAAATTCAGGCACATTGCTTGGAAATTTTGGAGCAAGCTGTAGGCCAAGAAGGGGGGAAGCTACAGAGAATTGAGTCAAAAAATGGCAAAGGGCAGAAGTGAAAGGCGCAACTCTTGTCCGCATGGAGCGATCTGCGACGAACGATCGTCCATTTGAACGACCTACATTGTTGCAGAGGTTTTTTGAGATCACAAAGTTCAATGAGGGATAGAAGGACGACCAACCGGTGATACATGTAAAATTCCAACCTCAAGGATGGAAGGGTCTCAGAATGTTACCGAAACTATTGGATGGATGAGCTTTTTACAGTTTCATAAGCAACGACATGGTTCGCAAGCTGGGTTTGCATTCCAAACCGGGGGTTTTTAAAGGAAAAACCATCGATGGGAGATCACGAATACGAAGACTCCAAGAACCACTACGACTACATGTAGAAGATCTACGAGATGTAGCAGTCTTGAGGTCCTGTCCAATGAGTGACCACAAAATCATTCGCGGAGAAGGTTTCCTACATCGAAACAATCCGTAGTTTGACTGGAACTGTGGCGACGTTTACGTGGAAATGGACGGTGCCAAGGGAAAACTTCTACATGTGGGAAGGAAGACAAGAGCTGACATAACAGAGGTGGTAGAGGAAGCCTCGGTAGCCAAAAAGTCACAACCCGTACAACCAATACCGCTCAACATGGCCAAGCGCTACATACGATGGGGAGTTTGTGCGTGGAGCCAATGGAGGGAGCAGAAGTGGTAGTAACTGACTCATCAACCTCATTGGCCTCATCAACCTCATCGGCATGAACAACGTTTGCAATGGCACCCAAAGAGTTCACACCACTCATTCAGGCGTTTGTGAGCGTCTTCCCTAATAGAATTCCAAACACCTTAGCACCTCAACAGGAAATCGACAATTACATTGAGCTGAAGCTAGGCAGCTGACCCACTGTCCGAGGGGTCTATCTGATGAGCAATCACGAGCTGACCAAGGTAAAAATCAACTCAATGAAATGCTCTTTCAGGGGCTCATCTGCCCATCCACGTTACTGGACATGACACTTGTAGTGTTCGTGAAGAAGAAAACTGGCAAAATGTGATTGTGCATGGACTATCGGGTATTGAAGGAAGCCACCATAAGAAACTGCTACCCTCTTCCCCGAGCCGACTAACTTTGTGACCAACTCCGAGGGGCTCGAACTTTCACCTAAATCGACTTACGGACCAGTCATCACCAAATCCGCGTGACGGACTCTGACATTTAGAAGACGGCATTCCGAACTCACTACGAGCATTTCGAGTTCACGGTAATGCCGTTCGGATTTAAGAATGCCCCAGCAACATTCATGGAAGCAATGAATAACATTTTTTGCTCGTACCTTGAGGATTTTGTTGTGGTGTACTTCAACGACATTATGGTGTACAATTGCGCCGTGGAGGAGCATTACAGATATCTCAAAACAGTTCTCGATTTTTGCAGAGAGAGATTTTTTTGGAAAACTCTCCAAGTGTGACTGGGATTAACGTTTGATCCTATT
The DNA here is from genome assembly GCA_023375785.1 of Penium margaritaceum. Lineage (NCBI taxonomy): Eukaryota > Viridiplantae > Streptophyta > Zygnematophyceae > Desmidiales > Peniaceae > Penium > Penium margaritaceum. Next base: position 27,376 of record SZWC01005681.1, on the reverse strand, counting down.
TTTGGGTCACGTCACCAAATCAGATGGATCTCCATGGATCTGAAGAAGGTGGCAGCACTCGCTAATATGTTGACGCCGACCAATGTTCGAGATGTCCAAGTTTTTCTTGGCTTTTCTTGGCAAGTCATTGCTATCCGCGCTTCAAACGGGATTGAGCCAAAGTGTCCGTGCCTCTTTCTGACCTTGCTCAAAAAGAAATGAGTGGCGGTGGGGAGATGGCAAAAAAGAAGCATTTGCCACATTGCGGAATGCTTTGACCCCGGCGCCTGCCCTACAATTAGCCGACCCAATGGTTGACTACGTCATGACCACGGATGCCTCAGATCAAGCCATCGGCGTAGTCCTTCAAGATTACGTTAACGGCAAGCAACCGGTCAAATAAATGTTTCAAAAACTCCAGGGACCGGAACTCATCTACGCTGTACACGAGAAAGAAATGCTGGTTGTTGTACATGCATTTAAGATATGGCGGTGTTACCTAGAGTGCGGCCGATGTACTGCACGCACCAACCATAATGCATTGAAACATTTGAAAATGGCCCGAACCTCAGTCGATGTCAAAACTGATGGATGGAGTTCCTTGAATCTGGGTTTAACTACGATACCAAGTACAGACCAGGAAAAATCAACCCAAAAGATGCACTCAGTCGCCAACCAGATGTGGTGGCTGAGGTAGTGATGCTACAACTGTAGCAAGATCCGTATCTCCAGCGGCTGTTCACACAAGGCTACGACCAGCACTGCGGATACGACAAAGCAGTAGTCAAGCTCGACGCATCCTATTGGCGACGATGATTCACTCGCTAGGTGGTCGTTCCCCCAAACGACGAACTTCATCGTATGTTTCTCGAAGAATGTCACGACACCGGTTCAGGTGGAAACTTCAGACACGACAAGACATTGTAGAATCTGGCAAAAAGTTATTGGTGGGAGAAGATGCGATCCGACTTGGCCAACTTTTGCAAATCCTGTGCCACGTGTCAATGACGAAAATCCCGTGGCTCGCGACCACCCGGACCTCTATAGCCGCTCCCTATTCAGATGGAACCATGGACTGATATCTCCATGGACTTCGTCATGAGATTACCAGTCCCACCCAAGGGATACAACACAATCCTCGTGGTCATTGATACATTTTCCAAAATGTCCAATTTTATTCCGACAACAACCACTGTCACCACCAAAGGAAAAACCCTATTTTAAAATCACATCATGTGGCTACACGGCGTACCAAGAACCATCACGAGCGACACGGACGGTCGATTCACCAGCCATTTTTGGCGTGATCTGATAACTCGCTACGACAACCGGATCCAACCATCAACGCGTTCTATCCTCAAACTGATGGCCAAACCGAGCGGACTAATCATACGCTCGAACAAATTATAGGAAAAACATGCAAACCCTATGGGACAGATTGGGTGCGAAAACACTCGACCGCGGAAATTACATATGATTCAACAATCTCCACTACAACAGGTAAAACTCCATTTGAAGTGGTGTATGACAAACTTCTCGCTACACCGGCTGGACTACACAGTCGAAGCAATATTCTTGCAGTTGACGTCTAACTTCGAAACTTCTCCACCATCTAGGAGGCAGCACGAAAGACAACCGTAAAGACATAAGCAGCGATGAAATGAGTAGCTGATTGACATTGCAATGGCGTTGTTTTTGTCTCTAGTAACAAAGTCTAGCTCGGCCAACATCAAACTCCACGGAGATGATTATTCGAAGCTCATTCCCCGGTTGTTGGGACTGTTTGAGATCGAGCGCATGCAAATCCGTGTGGTTGCGTGACTCAAACTCCAGGATACTATGGAATTTCATCCGGTGTTCCATATTAGCCAACTCAAGGACTAACGAGGACCGGGAGAGAACTTCCCTGAAAGGAATGTCCCTCCTCCTCCTGTGCAAGTAGATGAGAACACTAAAAATGTCATCAAGGTTATCCTTGGCCATCTACGATGTGGTAAAACGACAGAACATCTTGTTAAGTGGCATGGCTACAACACCTCGCATAACAGCTGGGAACCTTTACGACAACCTCCGAGACGTCGATCATCTCATTAGCTTCTTTTACCACCGTCACCGGGCCACATGTGTACATGCGCCGGGACGTCGCGGCTAAAAGGGGGGAAGTGTTATGTACCAGACATAAACGAGTCCCTTATCTTTCCGAGTAGGCATTTCTGTTACTGTGCAAACAGCGCATCACGCATCAAGAATCCAATTTCCACCGCGATGACAGAGGGCAATGAAGCCAACTGCCCTCGCCCTCCGGTGAACATTCTTGAACTTGCTGACAAATTCAACCACTTTGGTGAATCCACAACAGAAGTGTCACGACCTTTTGGTCGACATCTCGACGCAATGAGACATCTCGATTCATAGAGATGCATCTCGCATCTTCCCCGTCGATCCTCAAGGCCCCCCCATTCATCGACGGAGCTTCTTGATATTGTGATGTGAACTTTGGCCCGACATTCCTAAGGTAAGAACATGAGTAGATTATGACCCCCACATTGGTTGCGCTCGAGGTGCTGATGGTTGAGACCCGCACACCTGGTGGATTGTACCAGTGTGACGAGGGGACCCGGCACCTTCAAACAACCATCAAGGTTGCCGCGTTGTCAAGCTCTGCAACCCAAGGGGGGTGTTGATATGTTATCTTTGGCCTGGCACCCTTATGAGGAGAGCGTGGTTAGTTTTGGTCTGGCACAATGTTTTTGGTAGACGTTGTGCTGGTTGAGACCCGCACACCTGGTTGGTCATAGCGGTACGATATGGAGACCCATATCCTTGAACCAGTGTGTGCATATCAGGATCTTGTGACATGTTTCCCAATGCTTAGTTATGTACCTTGCTCGTCAATTGAGACCCGGGCACCTCGAGATGTGTTCCGTGGTCACGAGGAGACCTGTCTTGCACGTTACGGATGTGACCGGCTCGTTGTGCAGGATGTTCTTGTCCAAATGACGCATCGTTTTGATGCCCGTGCAGGAAGTTTTGGTCGGGAGAGTGTTTCAGCCTCGGCAGGGCCATTTTGGCAGTTTGCATGGGTTTGCGTAGCCAAACGCGCCCCTGGCTACACTGGTTGCGCACCAGACCTCATAGCTATGTAGGTGACTATGTGTCCTTGTTGTAACTCTCTCTACATGTGTTTATTTTATGGAAGCACATTTGACGCTGTTTTTGTTGCCTAGACAAACCCTTGTTGTTTCACATCCGATCTGTGTTGATGCTGGAAGCTGACCAAGCGCTGACGCCTAGTCAATGGCAAGCGTGCTAGGAGGATTCTTGGCAATCTTACTTTGGTATGATAGCAAAAGAGCCACAACTCATGCTGTGCAGCAGAGACGCAGCAGCAACAGTAGTGAGTGGTAGTAGCGATAGCCACCCATTTTAGCAGCAACAGATCTTGAAAGGCCCTACGACAACTACGTTACAGCGGAGTAGTGGAGGTAACAGAGACTGCGGCAGCAATTGCAAGTAACAACAACCGTAACAGTAGCAGCGGTGGAAAGCACTCACAACAACAGTTGCGACGAGAATGAGCCGCAGCAGAAACAATAGTAGCAGCAATAACAATCATGGTGGCAGCGAGTAGCTGCAGCAAGAACAGAGAGCAGCAGCCACAGCAGCAGCTGTGGCATGAGCAGTGGAGGCAAGCAGCTACAATAGTAGCCCTGGCACTATGAATCTTTACTAGCAATGGCAGTGGCAGCAAGAGTCGAGGCACTAGTGACAACAGCAATGGACAGTTGTAGTAGTGGTAGGCAATTGTAGGAGCGACGGTGTGGAGCATATGTAACAGCAGCGGCGGAGGGGAGTGGGAGCCGTAGTAGCAACTACAACAACAGGTACGATGAACAACTGTAGAAATAGTGATGAGCACTTGAAGCAACAACGCCAGTCGACACAACACTCTCATTACCAATGACAGTAGCAACAGCTGCTGGAAGTCTTAGTGGCGGTGTGCTCCTACAACAGCGGCAACGAGTAGTTGTTTCAGCTTCGACAGCTGACTTACAATGCGCAAGAGCAATTGCTACATCAACCGTAGCAAGAGTTGCTACTAGAGTTGCTGCTGTCGGATTTGAGGGGGACCCAACACAAGGGACTCCATCCTGGGGGTTCCCGTCATTTGGATGTGTCATGCCGACAGAGGGCGCGAAGGAGCGTGAGCCGGGCACCGGCACACGAGCTGGCGCGTGTCGGCTAAACGCCTGTCGAGAGGTACAGGGAAGGCCGGCGGGCGGCCCTCAGATGGCTGTGTACGAGGGGAGGAGCGAGCGTCTCCCTCCACTTTCCTCATTGCGAGGGTCGAGCTAGACAGCCAAAAAAAAGGCCAAGTGGGGTCCACGAGTGGCTGAGTCGGGAAAAACCCCATGTGGGGGTACCCCACAGGCACCGAAGTGATCGATGATAAAAAATGAGAGGGGGGAGAGCAAGAGTAGAAGTGACATTCACAACTATAGAAAAGGTGGCTTGTGGCCAGAGCAGCTGGCTATTGACGATAACTACAATAGCAGTAGCAACAGCAAAGAGGTGGCCGGGGGTCACAGCCGTCGGTTGGTGATGGCGACCAGTGTAGTAGAAGTAGTTGCAGTTGGAGCGGCACCACTAGCAGTGTTACCAGCTGTAGGAACTGAGCGGGGACCATCGCCGTTGGCGTTGATGGCGGCCGTAGGCATTAATAGCACCAAAGGTGACTTGAGGTCGCACTTTGCATTTGCCACGCGATAGCAGCTAAGCAATCGTAGAGGAATTACACAGTTTCACAACACTAGGGTGGTGGTGGCTATCCTCATGACGACATCGCAGCATGTTTGAGAGACAGTGCTTTGATTTCCCACCTCCCCTTGTAGCCTTGTGCCAGCGGGAGCGTGTACCCTGTGCACTCGTCCAAGCAAAGCTCCAAAGATGAGCATGCTAGCGTGCTAAGGAGCATAGTCGGCATAGTAGTTGGTGCCGGCTCTGTACGTGTGACATGCGACACATCCATAGTGGCAATTGCAGCTGAGGCACACCTCTCAGGAGTAAAACGGTTTTGCCTGTAATTATTGTGGCAATCGACACCATGGCTGGCGCCACTGTCACCACTGCCCTGTTGGGTGGCGACCACCCTGGATACAGTCTCGCCCTTCTTTTTCACCATTCGACTCAAAGACGTTGTGGGACGATACCGTGGCACCCAACAGTGGAGTTATGGCGGTGTTGTACGCCGAGCTCCAGGGTCTCAAGCGCATGGTGCAACAACTCACAGACTATGTGGTCCGTGAGTGGGTGGTTACAACCATGCCATTGTAAAACCCCTATGCTTTTCTCACCATCCTCACCTCTATCAGTGAAGTCACCAGATGGTGCCACACCTCCCGAACTCTTACTCCACATATGACACCCTTTGCTCTGTTATAGAGTTAGTTGGAGTAGTACTGACCTCACATCCCTTTGCTTCCGTGGTAGTCCCTTCAGCTTGCACTCGTTGCCCTTGCACTTGTCACGCAAGGTAAAGGATGGCACGTTTGGCTAGACGTACCTAGGAGATAGTGGTAGTAATAGGAGTGGCAAACGTTACCGCGGAGCTCACTCTCTTGTCACCGATTGTAGTGTTTATGTGGCACCCCTTTCCAGCTTCTTTCAGGATGAGATCCGCGTGAAGCGGTCCCGACATTTGTCTGATTGTCTCTAGTGGTTCACGTCTACTGTTTTGGGCGAATCTGAGACTGAGCGTGAGCTTTCTGGTCGCCTCACGATATGTGAGCAGGAATTTAGAGACAGTCCGTTTGCGAAGGGAATAACGTCGTTTTGCTTTGGTTTTTGAACATAAACATGAGCAAAAAATTTATAGGGCTAGTCATGAGCTTTCCAACCCACCAAACCGCGTGCGATTCGGCCAAACGTAGCTCAAGTTATGCTTGTCGAATCACAGGTCTCACCCACCACAGAAGCCTGACGCCGCCACTCGCCGTGGCGCCTTCGTTCACGTGCGAAGCGCCTTTCCCAAGGCGCATATCCCATTGCACATGGTATGGGGATCTCCTGAACTGTTTCCACGCACCCTACCCGCTTTTGGGTCGTGTTTGGTGATGGGGTGTGACGAGGTTCGAAACCTGTCCGCGGACCTGCAGTCAGAATTTTGACCAAGTCCCCGAGTAACAAAACGTACTACTGAGTTTCGGACGTCGAGCCAGGATTTTGGCCAAGTCCCTCAGTAACAACCTGCACTACTGGATCCGGTGGATGATCCGCCGGATCAGGTGGATCATCCACCGGATGCCTCGGCAGGCCTGTCGGAGCATTTTCTCCACATGGTATTTTTGTTACTCGGTCTGGTCGATTATCGACCGGATTTCGAGTCGCAGCCGGCTCCCAGAGCCGCTGCGCATACCCCAACTTTGGAAAGCCATATCTCCCTCGATACTTGTCCGATTCCGGCGAAACAACTTCCACCGGATTCAGCGACTCCACAAGCATGGTCCGCACCATGTTGAGCAGCGTCTGGTTCGCTCGCTCCTCCACTCCATTGGACTGTGGCGAGTACGGCGTAGTGGGTTCCCACTTGATGCCCTGCTACTTCATCCACCAGTTGCAGCCCACGTACTCTCCGCCATTGTCGCTGCGTAGTGCTCTGACCTTCCGGCCAGTCTGCCTCTCCACCGCTGCAACGTACTCCTTCAGCCGGTCCAGGACCTCGCCTTTCCGCTTCATGAAGTACACGTAGAGCTTCCTGCTGCAGTCGTCAATGAAGGTGACGAAGTATCTAAAGCCGCCGTTTGACGGCGTTTTGAACGGTCCGCACACGTCGTTTGGCACAACCTCCAGCAGGTCCTTTGCGCGAGCCACGTTCTCGTTGAACGGCTTGCGCCGCACCTTGCCCAAAATGCAAGGCTCACATTTTTTGTGTGCTGCTGCATTTGCTGCCGCGTCTGCACCGTCGATGACGAGGCCGCGCACCAAGTCGCGCTTTGCCATCTCCTTAACGATTGTAGGCGCCGAATTCCCCAACCGTTGGTGCCAGAGCTCCAAATCAGCGCTTCCTCCCTTGGCCATGTTGACGACGCACTCCTGCGAATCTGCTGCGTCGGATGCCGCGGGGACCACCTTGGTCTCCACGATATAGAGACCGCCCTCGCGCTTTGCCTCCAGCACGACCTCGCCGTCGCCGTCGATGCGCACCACTACGCCTTTCCTGCGGAAGAGCACCTCATACCCCTTGTCCGTCAAGCCGCTGACACTCAAAATGTCAGCCAGGCCGGGGACGTGCTGCACATCACGAATTGTGTACAGCTCCTTCTTACCGCCCACCACGACTTCCACCTCCACGTCGTCTTGGCCGGCCGCCGGCTCGACTTTGTCGTTCGCGACCACCATTGACTTGGAGGACTTCTCGTAGGTGACGAACCCCACCTTCTCGACTTGGGTGTGCTCCTCCGCCCCGGAATCCAGGCACCGCCTGTTGGCCTTCTTGAGGAAGTGGTTCTTGTTGTCGTTGAGGAGCGACCTGCCCTTGCTGTTTTTGCCGCCGGTTTTTGCCTCCTCCGGGCACTCACGGGCCCAATGGCCCTCCTTGCCGCAGTTGCGGCACGCACCTTTCTTGGCGCCCTTCTTGCTGCCGCCCTTTCCGCCACTTCCTCGGCCCCCGCTTCTACCACCACGAGTTTTGGTGACAAGGGCCGATGAGGAAGACAAGGACTCCCCGCAGCTCCGGCGCTACGCCTCGTTGCGGATGTACTCTGCGACCACGCCATAGGTGAGCTTGTCCTCCGACCATCCTCCGAGGACAGTGATGAGTGGGCCCCATTTTTCAGGTAGGGCCATGAGGAGGGCCATCGCCTACAGCTGCGTGTCGATCTTCCACCCCACGTCATTGCATTGCGAGGCAAGCGACTCGATCTGCTGCATTGCGGAGATGACATCATCTCCCTCCTCGATTCTCACTGTGAGGAGTCGCTTCATCGCGGAGATTTTGTTCGCGAGCGACATGGATTGGTGGATGGCAGAGAGCTTTTGCCAAGCTTTGGCTACCAGCTTGCAACCTTGGAAGTAGCCCCACTTTGACTCGGCTGTCCCGGACACCAGGAGCATGAGCGCCTCCGTGTTCTCCTTTTCGAAGACCTGCTTCTCCGCGTCCGTAGCAGTCGCCTCTGTGAGCACCTCCTTTCCCAGCATGACGTCCAGCAACCCCTTATGCGAGAGGTGTAGCTTGAACTGCCACCTCCATAGCCCAAATCCCGGGCCACCCGCATACTTCTGAATGGACTGCGTCTCCTTCTGCGCCATGTGCGCAGTTGCTACTCCGACGAGTTCTCAGAACTTCACGGCGACGTCCAAGATGACGATCCCGTGCGCTGCGGTAGACGTGAACGTTGGAGGCGTTCAGACGCGTGGGCCCATAACCCTTTGTCAGGATGAGATCCGCGTGATGCGTTCCTGACGTTTGGCTGATCGTCTCTAGTGGTTCACGTCTACTGTTTTGGGCGAATCTGAGACTGAGCGTGAGCTTTCAGGTCGCCTCACGCTATGTGAGCAGGAGTTTAGAGACAGTCAGTTTGCGAAGGGAATAACGTCGTTTTGCGTTGGTTTTTGAACATAGACATGATCACAATATTTATAGGGCTAGTCATGAGCTTTCCAACGCATCAAACCGCGTGCAATTCAGCCAAGCCTAGCTCAAGTTATGCTTGCCGAATCACAGGTCTCACCCGCCACAGAAGCCTAACGCTGCCACTCGCTATGGCGCCTTCGTTCACGTGCGAAGCGCCTTTCCCAAGGCGCATATCCGATTGCACATGGTGTGGGGATCTCCTGCACTGTTTCCACGCACCCTACCCGCTTTTGGGTCGTGTTTGGTGATGGGGTGTGACGAGGTTCGAAACATGTCCGCGGACCTGCAGTCAGAATTTTGACAAAGTCCCCGAGTAACAAAACGTACTACTGAGTTTCGGACGTCGAGCTAGGATTTTGGCGAAGTCCCTCAGTAACAACCTGCACTACTGGATCCGGTGGATGATCCGCCGGATCAGGTGGATCATCCACCGGACGCCTCGGCAGGCCTGTCGGAGCATTTTCTCCACATGATGTTTTTGTTACTCGGTCCGGTCGATTATCGACCGGATTTCGAGTCACAGCCGGCTCCTAGAGCCATGCGCATACCCCAACTTTGGAAAGTCATATCTCCCTCGATACTTGTCCGATTCCGGCGAAACAACTTCCACCGGATTTGGCAACTCGTCAACTTTTAGGGGCAATCCTCCATTTTAGGATCCAAGCAAATGTCGAGTCGCCAGATCCGCCGGAGCGGAGTTTCCATTTTCTGGCGGCTCGTAAGCGCCTCCCAGCGCCGCACTTGGGCATGCGGAGGGGCAATTTTCCAACAGCGTCTCCCAGTGTGTCTATGAAGGGGGAGATGGGGTGTGCACTAATGACTGCCGGAGAGTACAGGAGGGATGCGATGGAAGGTGTTGCATGACGAGACACTCTTAGAGAGGACGAGTCATTCGAGGAGTGGTCTGAGGCAGAGTCGGAGGCGGACGAGTGTTCTGATGTGGAGTTGGAGGCTGACATAGAGATGGAGATGGAGATGGAGACTACAGTTGACATTGTAAAGACTGCAATCACAGAGGCTGGTGTTGTAGTAGTGGTGGGAGGGGATATAGAAGCACTGGCGGTGACAGCTGACACATGTGGAGTAGACGTCTGCATAGTGGGTGTGTCGGCAGCCACTAACATCATGACATTAGAAGTAGTAGCAGTCGCTACTGCATAAGGGATACCAGTAGTGTATGCCTTTGTTGGTATAGACACCATGATGATCGTCGCACTTGCAATAGTCGGTACTGCCTCAGCACGAGAAGACACTCCCTGAGTTGCAACATCAGCCATTGTAGGTACACATGCAAAGGGGGTACTCGGAGAGGCAGGAGATGTTGAGGTTGCCATCACGTGTGCTATGGCTGGTGCCACTGCCAAAGTTATNAGGAGCACACGTTGGAGCACCGCAGACATTGCGGGTTGTCGGGTAACGTCAGTAGGCGTCGAAGATCCACACAGCGCCTTGGGGCTGGTGAGTGGACATTGTACAGTGCACTATGGAGGTGATCGGACTTGCGCTGAAAGGTAGAGGAAGCAACATTTGTGTGTGCTCTAGTACTGGTGGCCCGTGCAGGGGCGGCTGTTATCATTTTTGACACTACTGACAGCCGATTGGTAGTTGTATCCGCGTCATCTGATGAGCCTCAAGCAGTCAGCCCTAGAGGTGTAGCTTCCATGGAGGATATTGAGTGAGTTGTGGATCTCGGACTCATGTCTGCCATGACTGGCATCGCTGACACCATGGCGGTTCGAGCCGACAACACAACAACACATGTCTCAGCTATAGTTTGCGTATCCAAGCACATGCGCTCCTCGGTCGACGAGTAGGAGAAAGTTGTGGTTCGAGCGGAGGCGCACGTACAGGGTCTCATGGCTGAGCTTCGGGAGGCCGGCAACCGTTGTTACATTACGGATGTTTCATCATGACGGGCTAATGAGCAGTGCGTGGAGGATGTGCACACGTGTTTTGAGGTAACTGAGTGGTCTCTATAGGATGCACATCAGGGACGGACAGACATTCAGCAGTAGGTGGACGATTGGGTATCCACCAAAGGTTGGGGGGATCTCGAGGTCATTGTACTCGATCTCGATGATGGGGACGATGCCGTAGAGGGAGATTCATTGACTGATGCCGACGTCTGGCTAGCAGTGGACAGACGAGTGACAGGTGTGTTAGCATCAGCCGGTGTGACCAGAGTAGCACCTACTACAGATACCGATACTGCAGTTAAAAAAAAATTGTTTGGTGTCGACGCTTTGTCATCAGCAGGCCGCCAGGCGAATGATTATTTGACGACTAATCTGTGCAACAAGGCAGCGACGCTATAGGAGGTCGTGACTCATGCTGACGTGTACGTGGTGGAGGTCCATCGTCTGGTTCAATCCACGATTGACCGCCTTCATGCTGCAGATGCAGCTGGCCGGCCGGCTGCCGTAGCATAGCTCGACGTAGTGCACACGCATCTCGACTGTGCACAGTCCGAGTGGCAATGTGTAGCTCAGCAGCTGACGGGCATATGTAAGGTGATATAGTTGGACGAGGCCATCAGCGCTCCACTGGTTGCAACAGCGGATAACGACCGTAGTGACGACGATGAAGACTTCGACGACGATGCTGTAGGGTGAGGCTACGTGCATGCACACCCCATCAGCATCATCCTTGTCGTTCCTGTTGATGTCTAGGGGTATGTAGCCATGGGAGAGTCGTTCTCCCTCCTCAGGGACTAGGTAGTGCACGACCATCACCTTTGCTCGTGCTGTTGGGCTTTGCCACACAGGCGGATTGTTGGTGTGTGGGCTTCGGCGCGACGCCTCCTTGTGCACATCATTGCTGCACTCGGGTTAACAGGGGTCGAGGTGGTGATGGTTGAGGACCTGCATACCTGGTGGGTTCTACTAGTGCGACGAGGTGACCTAACACCTTGAGAACACCATCTACTTGTTGTATAGTCGTGGATATAGCTATCGCGTCATCGGGATCTGTAATCCAGGAGGAGTGTTGTGATGTGAAATTTGACCTGACATTCCTGATGTTACAACATGAGTGGGTTGTGACCCCCATAGTGCTTGCGTTTGAGGTACTAATGGATTAGACCCGCACACTTGGTGCGTTGTATCTGTGTGACGAGGAGACCGGGCACCTTGAAACCACCATCAGGGTTGCTGTGTTGTTTGGTTTGGAGCCCAAATGGGGTGTTGGTGTGTGGGCTTTGGCTTGACACCCTTGTGAGGACAGCGTGGTTAGTTTCGGTCTGGCATGGCGTTTTCGGTCAAGGTTGTGCTGGTCGAGACCCGCGGACTTGGTGGATCGTAGTTGTTTGACGTGGAGACTCAAAGCTTTCAACCATTTTGTGCGTTTTTGGCACTCGTGACGTGTTGCCTGGTCTTTAGTTATGTACCTTGCTTGTCGGTCAAGACCTGGAGACCCGGAGACGTGTTCCCGGGTCACGAGGAGACATGTCTTGCATGTCACAGACGTGCCTCACTCGTTGTGCTAGATGTTTTGGTCCAAAAGGCGCATCGTTCTGATGCTTGTGTAGGAAGTTACGGCTGGGTGAGTGTTGTGTAGTTTTACACATCCAAATGCACCCCAGGATGCGCTGGCTATGCATGAGGCCTCACAGCTATGTTGTTGATGGGTGTTCTCACGGACCACTGTGACCTGTCGGCTCATGTCCATCCACGTGCAGATGCCTGAGGTGGACCCGACGGTGGTCTTGTTCTGCTGGCGCTCGGCGGCACCGTGAGGAGTGGATCCAATGAGGGGCTCAACGGCTTGCACCAGGGTGCAGCATCTCTATCTGTGCTTCCTGCAGAGTTGTAGTGCCTTGGACTTTGGTCCTAGCCGTTCAGACGGCGCCTGATTTCGATGTGTTGGCGCCGACTTATGACTGTTTCTGTTTTTATGGGTGGCTAAGGCAGAATGAAACGCTACCCTAGTGTGTGGTGCGAACTGAGAGCGTTCCCCTCTATTTATGTGTGTGTGAATGATTTGTGTGCCTCTCCTTGCATGTGCTTTCTGTGGATCAGCACTTATCACCTGTGTGCGTCGTCTGACTAGACCCTAGCCGTTTCCTACATGGTGTGTCACATAGTGGGTAGGCAGTCTAACCAGGTAGCTTCTAGGAAGCTTCTCATGGTATCAAAGCACGCGAGACAGCTCTCACGTGGCTGCATAGTAGGGACACAGCACTGGTCTAGGAAGGCCCACAACACATCATGTCACATGGTGACGTGAGCGTCATAACATCGTTAGCGCAAGGGATGGCAGCTGCGGCTGAGGGGCGACCCACGCCGACCCGTCACAGGCCGCACCCCGTGGGCGGCTGCTAGTGGCTAGCGGCCGGCGGGCCAACGGTAGCGAGCAGGCGGGCAGCGGCCAGCGAGGAGCGCGCCTGTGGGCCGCGGACAGCGGGCTATGGGCAGCGGCTAGCGGCCGGAACGCAGGGCGCAGCGGTAGCGGCTGGCCGGTAGTGACCAGCCGGTGCCGGTCTGTGGGCAACGCGCAGCGGCTAGCGGCATGCGACCGGTGCGTAGTGGCCGGCGCTAGGTGGCCGGCTGGCTGCAGGTTGCGGTTAGGGGCCAGCGAGCAGCGGCCAGTGGGCGACCAACCGACGGACAGCGGCCGGCGGGCGACCAACTGGCGGACAGCGGCCGGCGGGTGGCGTGCTTAGCACTGTCGAGTAGCGGCGGCTACAACAGCCGTAGTGGCAATAGTGACGATAGCTGCGGGAGCGGCGGCAGTGGCGGCAACGACGGCAGTGGTGGTAGCGGCAGTAGCGACGACAGCGGCGGCAATGATGGCTGCGGCGACAGCGACGGTAATGGCAGCAGCGGGGACAACAGCAGCAGCAACTCCGCGGCTGAGACCTTGGGCGGGACAGCACCAGGGGCCACCACAGCCGCAACAGCAGTGACAACAATAGTAGGAGCGACATCGGCAGCAGCTAACAGCCGCAAACAGCAGTGTCAGTGGCGATGGCACCAGCGGCCAGGAGTAGCTGACAGTAGCGGGCATCAGTAGCAAGAACAAAGTCATGTCGCCCAAGGCCTTGTAGACGAAGGGGATAGGGGAGCCCAACATAGGCATGGTCTCATTTGTTGTTGGCACTGGGACCATGGACACAAAGAGCGGTAGTCGCGCCACTAGTCCGCAAACCTGTGCGATCGCTTGGCTGCTCGACATACAAAACAATGTCCGATTGACCCTACTAGACATGTAGCAGGCTCTCGAGCTACTGTCGCAGCACGTTGTTGTTCGGCGAACGCCACGGGCGTGCTGGCAGTCACGTGGAGGCATGTCCGGCATGGAACGTATGGCAACCGATGATGACTCAATGGATGAGACCCCCAGCAAGGCCTTTGACGACGACGAGGAGCAGGATGGACAGCAGGCAGATGCTCCAGTGGAGTAGTGCATGTTTGCTGGCGGCGCTACGGACCTAGAGGATGCTCCGATGGTGGCACAATGTGTAACAACATTCATAGGGAGGGTGAGGACCCACGCGTGGGTGGCCTCTCAGGTGGCCCTACCCACTGAGAAGCCACCCAAGGAGTTTGACACTCCACCGCCGTAGTACTCCCCCGCGGTTTGCTTCGATGTCTGGTGCATGCAATTAGACCTGTGGGCGATGGCGGAGGGGGTTTGGCTGTACCACCACACTTGATACCAGACTGATGATCCGCGCCAGTGTGCGATGGCTTGTCGCTCCATGCATGGCCTGACCATGGCTGACCTGAGGACTCCGTGCTGGACTACGCTCCCTTCGTCAGGGACTACTTCAGCGCACGGGTGCTCATCCCTGCGCTGCATGGGACCTGCCCCTCACCTTGCTGGAGGGTGAGACAGTAGCCACCTGTGCCCAACGTGTCATAGACTTCAACTCGCTCCGCAAGAGTGAGTCGGAGTCTCCAATAGAGTATTGGCGCCAAGCCATGCGGCTCTACAACCGACTGGAGACACTGGCCCCCACTCAGCTATGCGTGCTGACCACCATCAAACTGGGCGTCGTTGAGCGGTACGCTGCCATATTCACCATCTGCCACCATTGCAAGCTTGAGCGTTGCTCCCGTTGCCTCACCCTGTTGCAGTGGACCGAGCTCATCTATCATGAGAAGACGGGGGCAGTTGAGGCGGCTCCTCCCACCGAGAGCGCCTGGCCAGTATGGCTGTTGTGGTAGTTCTTTCCTTTAGCACCCCTCAGATCTCAACGACATCCAGTTCCTCCTCCATTCCTGTAAGTGCATCAACCACGCAAGGGATGAAGGGCAAGGGGCACGGCAGCGGCAAGAAGGGAGGAGGACAGGGGACGGCACCTACCAGGGGTGGCGCCGGCGGCTGCAGCCGACAGGTGACCAACTACAGCTGGGGCGGTCTCCATCGATACACCGACTACACTCGTTTTACTGGCCGTCCCATCGACTGGCAGTGCGTCAAGAGCAGGATCCTCCAGGCTACGGGGCCTGTTCTACCTCCTTGTCTGGTGCCTCTTCTGCTTTAGAGTCTTTGGCCGGACAGGTTGCTGCTACCTCATCCACCTCGGCCCCCACGACCGCTCTTGACGATGCGACCCTTTGCCTTGCAGAGCTCGAGCAGGTCTTCCGCACCCTTCAGGGAGGTATGCACGTGCGGACAGAGCCTACTATGTCCATTGCTGGTTCCCTGTCTGGGGAGTTGCGTGGTGGTGATCGTCCGGCTGTGTCTGCTATGGAGTGGGAGTGGGTTGATGGTCCTCATGAGCTGGCATGGCTAGATGATTGCCAGCCTTGTTTCTTGCAAATTGAGTAGGCCCAGCGCCCCAGTGATGTTCTTGTTGTGTCGTTGTGCTCTGTTGCCTGCTGTTCGATCACCACATCCACTAGGTCTGCTGATGGCTTTTGGATCATTGATTCTGGCGCCACCCTCCACATGACTTGTCGTTGTGACATGTTCGTTGTCTTTGCCCCTGTCGAATCTGTCCGTTCTGTCGAAGCTGTTGGCCAAGAGGTGCCAGTGCGCGGTGTTGGTGCCATCCAGTTCATTGGTATGTCTGGCCCTGTGTATGTCTTCGACGTTCCGTTTGTGCCTGATCTCGAGCTCAACCTCCTTTCTGTTCATGCTTTAACCTGTGTGGGATTGGGTGTCACCCACGTTGGCGATGATGCCATGGTCTTTATCCGGTCCTCTGGCAAGGTTTTCCTGTGCGGTAAGCTCCGTCATGATCTTTACCATGTTACTTGCGCTTGCTTCCCCGCGTCTTCTCTGTCGCCTTGCCCGAATGCGCGTGTCTTTTTCACTGGTACTTTGTCCCCTGACCACCATCGTCTTCTCCACCATTGCCTCTGTCATGTCCACCTTGAAGCGGTTGGGCGCCTTGTGCGTGAAACTCCCGCGCTCGGTCTTGATGCAGCCTCCTTTGTGGCGCCGCCCAAGAACGACTGTCTCGCGTGTGCGCAGGGCAAGATGCACCGCTCTCCCTTCCTAGGCTCGATCTCAAAGTCCACTTAGACTCTTCAGCTGGTCCACTTGGACCTGCTTCGCCCGCTTCCCACAGAGTTTCCCTGATGGATGACTTCACCCGCATGCGCTTGGTCTATCGCCTCCGTCAGAAGAGTGACACATTTCCCACTGTCCAGCGCTAGCTTGCCATGGTTGAGCACCAGTCACGTCAGAACCTTGGCGTCTTTCACTCCGACTGTGGAGGGGAGTTTATGGGTGACCTTCATCGCTGGCTCACTGAGCGCGGTGTTGACCACTGCTGCTCTGCTTCTGCCACTCCCTAGCAGAACAACGTATCAGAGCGGTGGGACCGCACGATGGAAGATGCTGTTCGTGAGATACGAGCCGATTATGGTCTCCCTAAGGCGTTTGCTTTTGAGGGCGACGCCTACATGACCTATGTGTGGAATCGCATCCCGGACGGTCCTCTTCCTCGCCACACCACGCCGTGCCAACCTGCACCCAGTATGCATTTGGGGCTCTCTTGTTTGCGTCTGGTTCACCCCGGAGTAGCAAGGCTCCAAGGTATCCCCACACAGCTGCCTCTGTGCCTTTGTGGGAATCGTCCCCCGCTCGAAGGCCTGGCGTTTCTGGGACCCGCCCTACCGTCACATTGTCGAGTCTTGCGATGCGACGTCTTCAAGACCTTGTGCAATCGCAACCTTATTCACATACTGGCACTTCCGCTCCCACATGCTTCGGGCTGTCCCGGCCCTCGTGTGGTGGGGGAGGAGTCCACGGATGTTGCCCCTTGAGTGCCGGGATGTTGGCCTGAGGGTGAGTGTGCACCCTGGAGGGTCCCTAGCAGTGGCTGGTTCACACCAACAACTGTTTTTGGAGAGACTTAAACTATGGAGGCAACTGGTTCCAAGGATGGCAGAAAATCTGGTCAGAGAGTGAGGCAATAGTTTTGTCCTCAATTGGATGGGAATTAACACTTGATCAAGGCTCACAAGCAGTGGAATTTTATAGCCACTGATCTAAGCTTTCCAGAATACCAAAGCATGCCAGATTTGGAGCTTCCTAGCAGATTCTATGGCTTCTAGAGTGCTCCTTGGTAGGCTGTCCTTTTCCCACCTAGGAAGGCATCCCTTCCCTCCTCTAGAAGCTTCTGCCCCTTCCTAGATTCCTCAACTTGCTTCTAGTAGGAGGGAAGGTGTCCAGAAGACCAAGACACCTCTAGATGCCTTGTAGGACAAGTCACCCCTTCTAGAAGGTGTGCCACCTTCCTGGACCCTCACCTGGCCTTCTAGAAACTTAAAGAGGAACTCTAGAGGTTGAGCTAGCTTCCTGGCATCTATTTTCCACCTCCCTTGAGGCAGGGCAGAATTTCATCTTGTGGGACTTGAACCCGGGCCCCTGCCTCTAGAGGTGGACACCATTAACCACTAAGCCACTAAGGCTTGTCTTTTTGGTGTTCCTTTTTGGAGTCACTCCTGCCATGGTGAGGAGCATCATTCCAACAATCTCCCCCTTGCGC
>SZWC01005680.1:70633-89847 GCA_023375785.1 Penium margaritaceum | reverse complement strand
CAGCTCGCCCGCCCTCGTGGCGGCTGACGTAGAGTTGGCCGGAGATTTTGCGGAAGGCCGACGGAGTGGTCGGTGACAGTGGTCCCTTCCGTCCGCAGAAAACGGATGAACTCAATCCAGCTGACAAACGCGACAGTCGCAAACCAAGTCGGATTTTCAGAGAGCATTGTAAAGATCTTTTGGTGCATTGTAAAGATCACAAACCACCCTAAGTGCTCACGTTGTCTGAATAATGTTTCGTTCTCTTCTGAGAGCCGCTGTTAAGACCAACAGCGACTCGGCACGAACATGCTGCACGTCGTCTCATGTTTCCTAACATGCATTTGTTTTTGCAAAAGGACAAATCCGTACATCACCTACGACAAAAGAAAGCTGGCTGCCGGCCAGTCGAAAGCGAGACCCAAAAGTGGACAAAATCGAACGGAACGCTCCCTGTCGCCCCTGTCGCTGTCAAGCTCGCGCATGGTGGTTTCCACGAGAAGTGGTGAAAACACCTGAAAACCAGTGAAAACCAAGCAAGTTTGACAGCGGCGTTGTCGTTGTCGCTGTCACTGACGGTATAAAATTTCATGGAATTTTGATGCATGTTCCTTCGATGCGATGAACCCGATTCCCGACTTCCCCTCTGAGATTGCTTCGATATCTGCATTTGAACAGAAATTTAGGTTTTCAGAGCATCAAGAAGCTTCTCGGTTTGCGGTAGCGGGCTTTAAGACGACTGCGACAATGAATCAATGAGGATGCGTTCTGTTTTCCGCCGTGTGCTGTGTTTCGCTCATACGCCAGCTGGCAACTTCGACAATCATTTCTAGTGGCCCCTTGGTTTAGCCCTTAAAGCCAGAACTTGAAAGCCCGGAAAAACTGGAACCTTGTGGTAGTCCACTATGACGACCGAAGCGTAGGATTTTTGACAGCGAGAGCGACAGCGCTCTCAGAAGAGAACGAAATATAAGGTGCGATGTGTCGCCAGATTATGGGGAAAAACATGCACCCATCTGTCCACATATCTCTCTATGAACCTCAGCTATGCCAACAGTAAGCTGTAGCAGATTTCCAAGTCCATAGACTCCACAAGTAGGCATTTCTGTCAATAAATCTGAGCTGAGGGCTGATGTTACCTTCCACATTTTCAAGCCAATACTAAAGAGTATCTTTAAAAATTGCCAAGACATCCTATGTGCTGTTCTAGAGCATTCGGAGGACTTCGAGTGGTTTCCAAAAGTTTCAACACAAATATCATGAACCACATCGATTTATGATGTGATTCAATTAACTTCAGGGAGGTGTGGTTCACTATTTCTTGATCAAGAACGAAAATATAAAAATACCTAGGGAGGGAATTGCGTGAAATAAAATCGAATGACTATCCAATCTAAAACACATCCAACGACAACATGAGACAAGCAGTGCATGTTTCAAAGCTCATATAACCCCTCGCACATCTTCAACCATACACGGTCAACCTATTGAGCAGATCGATCTAATGTGGCATGATTCCCTGAATCCAACCAAAGACTAGAACCACTTTGTTGATGCCATTCTTGCACACTTCAAAAAAATCTCAACAAGTGCTCTAATTTACCGCAATGGCTATAATGATGTGTGCATGATGTTGGAATAATTTCAAAACTATCATGAGATTACAACTACCAGTTTTGAAAGACTAACCAAGTGCCCCATTATCCAAATGATACTTTTTTCCTGAAATCTTTGAATTGTTCATGTTCACATGAACAATTCAAAGATGTTCAAGGATTTGGTGACAATGTTACCTTCTTAAAGTCTTGTCATTTTGGGTCTTTGAAATTGGTACATGTATTCGCGCTCTAGTGCTTTAGATGGAACGAACATTTTTGCAAATCCCTCACGAGTTTAACCGTGCAGTGTTAGACAATAGATGCAAATGATTCGCATGCGAGTAGGGAAGTTTATAATTACATTTTGGCCCATCCCCAGGAGATTTTTGGAATGGAGGCGATCGGACATGGGAATTTTGAACAAGTCTCTTCACCTCAAATTCACCATTCTGAATGTACGGAAATGTTTCAACCATGTGGTTGATTTTTTTCAACATGGCCACAAAACTAATTGAAGATTTGATGTCATTTTGTATTATAAGCTAGATCTCTATTCAAATGCACATATATAATGTTTAAACCCCTAAAATTCTACATGGAGTTTTTGAAAATAAACATTTACCACGTCATCACTTGTTGGGCATAAATTCTTGAAAATTTATGGGTGCACCAAACCCTTGAAGCAAAGTTGCTCGTTTCATCTTGAATATTCCAAATGAACGTGTATATTACACATTCAAATCAACCTTATTCCTTGATAATTACTACTAGAATTCTCCATCTTACGTACAAAAATGCATTCGACGTGCTTTCACCTTGAGCATCCAAGACCCACATTATGATTCATTATTGAAACAACAATTGTTTACATGTAAGAAATGATTCTGACACTTTCCATGTAAGTACAAATCCCTTCATTCTTAAATGAATCAATTACATTGTTTTCCAACAAGTTCTCACACAAAGACTTCTACTCGTTCACCATCCACATGCCGCTTTCTGTAACACCTTACATCATATCATAATGGTAGTAGTGAAGTGGTAAAAAAATCACTCTTTGCTAGCATAGCATTAACTAATTGTTGTGTTCATCTTTGTTGTCAAGTTGTGGTAAACCAGTAACGACTTGAGAGATGGAGGTAAATAAACAAGCAATTAACTATGCTCTGTGCGCAATCGTAGGAAAAACAAGTGTGGAGGCGACATGTCACATAACAAATGATATAGATCAATGACTTTGACAAACATTTTTTAACCAAATGGTTAGGCCTGAGAAATCCCTTACCTTTTTCATTAAATAACAGGGCATCTATGTTAAAAGAAATAGGCATGAGCTTACAAAAAAGACATTCATTGGGTGGGATTAGGGTTTTAACTCATCTTATGCTGAGATAAGTTGGGCAGGAGCTTACGATTGTGACTGTTTAGAGGTGTTTTTCTCTTACAACGTTGAGTAGTATCTAAGGAAAGTAATTATTTTGAGGGTGGCTAGGCTAGATGGCCCTCTTTTCAATGTAAGAGCGGTGATGCCCAAGGCACCGACTGTGATATTTCTTACGCCTGTTACACCCTCCGGTGTTAGCCGATGCTCTCACTTTCCATCTTGAGCCTTATCTTCCTCTTAGCTTTTTTCTCACCACTAGGTCAACACCTTGGCATTGAACGAGCACTCTAATTTTGATTTTGATTATGAGAGTGGGTGGCGGGATGCAACGCAACAAAGTGTTATGGGAGGCTTTGAGACTATATGCGAGAGTTTATTTTGCTTCTTTGGTAAGGAATCTTACAATCAGTCGAATCCTACCTATTCATTGTGATTTTAGGGGTGGCCGACGTTGCGTGTCTTCCACGTGTCAAGAGAATGAGAAAGTAATGGAATTACATAAAATCAGTCGACATGCTCATTGTTTCATTTTGTAAACCGAATTGCAAACGCAAAATGGACTCAGACAAATGTACAGCAACATCCAAGGTGTTTATTACAAAGTGTAATGTGGGCGCATAGAAATCTTTCATGGACACCTGGCCCACTCAAAGCCTCAAGCAGTAGCACACATCAACAACGTGGCTTCCGTGTTGATGCACACTTTTGAGTGACAGTTCGAGTCATCGGTACACGACCCAAACTGCAACCCCCTTGTGATCAAATGTATGATGTACGCACACAAATTGCACTATGCATCAGTTGCACACGTACGACTCCCCTATTTGCATGACATGTGGAAACATGGGACGGACACATACGACACATGCATGCTTTTAGACGCCTAAGTGTATCACGCACCGCGAGCAAACATCAACTTCACTACACACTTTCACATGCCAAGTGCGCAACAAAAGACAAGCTTAGTGGATTTACTATTATTACCTTGTATAAATTCGCTTGACGGTCAATTTAGGATCACTGCCTAACCTTCTAGTGCACCAACATGGGTTCTAGGCCACGTTTCATCGTGGATTACCCGGGTTCTATCCAGTACCCATTGTTACATGAGGCTATTATCGCAATTAGAGAAGGACCCAACGCGGCGAACAACCAAATTACCGGTACACCCACTCGTGGCACACAAGTGCTTCACGTTGTGTGTGGGCGCATTGTAGCATGTCCTCATTCAAAGCGCTCAATAGGGATTCACGCGGGCAAGGCAAAGTGAACGCATTGTGCCCAGATAAGCACCTTTTCCTCGACACCAAGGACGGTGCCACTCACCAACACCCGTTGACGGAATTCACCCAACATAACATGCCATGTGTCTGCCCACATCCTTGCCATGTTGGCGAAGGGGCTGGGATGGCTTCCTTCTTGTTCCATGACCCAACTTCGACTAGTGAAGGCACTTGTATGCCAAGGACTGTGTGTAACATGATTGGACAACCTTTGGATAATTTCAAGAAGTAGCTGCATGAGAATGGAATATAGTTTAGACTACACGCAAAGGAATCGCCCTGAAATGGTTGCCCTCATACGCGATTGAAGTCCTGGTGGATCCATACTTCAGATTTGGGCAGAACTTCATTGTCGTGAAAGTTCGGCAAGCTCAAGGAATACACGATGTCTGAATTGCTACTATGACGGGTGAACACAATAGCGACTTGATAATATGCACAACCCGTCAAAACCAGAGACACGGTGCCGAATACCCCATCCACTTGTGTTTCACTGTCCCGATACGGTAGAGCGGCGGCATATGATGTCTTTCTGTAAAATGTTTTTTTTTGTTGCCATACTCCAAAGGGAAGAAGTGTGATAACCACGAAGTCAGAGGTGAACTCCGTATCATTTGAACCCCTACACTATTGGTGGGAAAATATTTTTACAATCATCATTTGAGAGGGAAATGCACGAAATCCTAGAATCAAAATGAGAATCACTGCATCGGTTTTCCATAAAATCAAAACTAGTACGTTGGTGACACGCTCTCTGACTCAAATGACATCGCTCTCATACTAATGTGGCAAATTAGATGGAATCCTTGACCAATTAGGCAAAACCTGTCGTGCTTGAGGGTCTCGACCCTCAAGACATCTCGTGCAATCTCCCACAGGCTACGGACCCTCGCTCGAACCACGTGGTGCCGGTCGTGCGGTACAGTTAAGTATACGCCTATGAATTTTCAAGGCTGCATTCAGTGCCTACCTCTGGAAAGAAAATTGTGTGTGGGAATTTTGACCAATTTCCCTCGTTTTTTTTAATAGTTGTTTTGGAAAACTTCGATCACCTTCTGGAGTTGTAGATTGATTTGTCGTGGAAGGTGGTCAAACCTAAAAAAATTGTTGGCCTTTCTCTAAGAAGCTACTTAAGGTGCGACATCGTACTTGCCACTTGCCTTGAGCACGCTTGATTGTTCCAAAGCTGATAATCTAAGTTCAGTTACTGTTAGATATAACACAAAATATCTTAATTTTTAAAGTTTACTATTCTACAACTTCTACCTATTGCATATCTACGTTCTGCTTGGGGTAGCAGGCACCGTGGAATAGGTTTTGAGCTGAATGGTTTGAGGATGGTCAGGCTAGTGTCGTGTTCTCTTGTCACAAAATTTTGTATTCACCGATGTTTCGTGCCCGCCACATAGGCCTCGCGAGCGGACATGGCCTGTAACGAGCTGACTAGAGCGGTTGTGAACCCACCAAGATATTTTGCGAGACTAGCGACGGTTTTTTCAAAATTTGGCGGTAGTTTAAGCCTTCATCCTTGAGTGAAGCCGAGTCGCGAGGCTCAAAATGACTGATTTCGCTGAAGGATTATCGTCGAATTGTTAGTGAACTGGGATTTTTACCATCGACTTTCAGTGAAGTCAAAAAATGGGTAAAATCAGTTTATATTATATCTAGCGGATGTTATTGGTTGATGTCTTCTGCATGAATTCTGTAGATTTGAACCGGCAAATGCAAACGCTTGAACCGATGTGCACACCGCACCTGACCGCACTGTCGGGTCGCGATCCACCAAGCTTCACGCCTGCCATGCACAAAGGGCGTCAAGGGTTGTCCATGTTGACTGATGTGACATATTGATGTGACATGTCGACCCACGCGTGCAGCCACTAGTACCGATCGCGTTGTTGGTGCCTAACAACGGCTTGTTCAAACGGACAGACAGCTAGTACGCGACCTGAGCATGGCGACACGCTTGGCTACAAGGCGAGTAGTCGTGCGCCCGGGTTCAAACCTACGCGTGGACGATAATATGGATGATTTTCAGTGAAGACCACAAAAGGGAGGGAAAAGGTTGGAAAAGGGCGGTTGCTACAGGATAGATGAAAGATGTCAGTTTCTTTCAACTATGAAAACAATAGGGCCAGATCGTTGAGTACTGAATTCTGCGACAAAACACGACATAGATGACCCTACTTTCAATTCAGGAGCAGTGATGCGCGAGGCACCGACTGTGCCACTCCCCGCGCTCGCTACACCCTCCGGTGCTGCCCGATCCTCTCCCTCCCCTTCTTGTGCCTTTCCTTCCTCCAGGCCGTTGCTCAGTAGCTCACCAGTAGCTAAACACCTTGTCCGCGCGTTGGCAGATTGGTCCTCCGCCGAGTCCAGAGACTCGTCTGCTCGGCAGGACCGACCACAGCTGGGGCTGACTCTGGTGCAGCCGCGAGATCTTTCCTCTTTTTCAACATGAATGGTGGGGGCGGGTGCGGGCAACAGGGAGAGGAGACAAGCCAGACCGCCACGACCGCCGCCGCTGCTGCTGCTGCTGCTGCCGCCTCCGCATCGAATCAAATTCAGCAGAGCTCCACCACTTCTGTGACTTCAGCGCTGCTGAGCGGCGAAGTTGGGGACAGAGCAGGAGCAAGCAGAGCAGTAGGACCTTCCACGGGACAGAAGATTCAACCCGGTGAGAAGAGGGAGAAGAAGAAGAAGGGGTTGCAGGACGAGCCCCCAGATTTCCTCAAGCCTGATGGCGGCGGCGAGGAGGAGGCGGAGGAGGCGGCGGATGACAACGGCGGCAGTGGAGGAAGGAGCAGCAGGCGGAGGGAGTGGCCAATGAGCATCAGCGACATCATGCACGCGGTGCGTTCGCCCTTCCTCTCAACCGTGGACGAGTCCACACTCTGCAGAACGTTTTAGTACTTTTTCTATTCTGCATAGTGGGGAGCAATAGGAGGGAGTGGTCAATGAGCATCCGCGACGTCATGCATGGTGCATCCACGATGCATGTTGCATGTTGCATGTTGCATGTTGCATGTTGCATATTGCATGTTGCATGTTGCATGTTGCATGTTGCATGTTGCACGTTGCATGTTGCATGGGGAGTGAGTGCAGGAACTGATTGGAAAACTAAACGGATGGCAATGTCGGTCTCTTTTCTCTCTACTCCTTCGCTCTTCACTCTTTCACTCTTTCTCTTTCGTTGTTTCTCCGCGTGGTGTGCCTCCCCCTTCTCTCTCTCACACTTCCTGCACCATGCACATGTCACATTCATGACGTCATGCACACGTCATGTTGATGGGATCATGCACACATCACGATGATGTTGTCATGCACATGCAACATTGATGGCATTATCCACAAGTCATGTTGGTTGCATCATGCACGCAATGCATTCACAGTTGTCGTGTGGTTTGGCTGTGTGTGAGTGAGCGGATGAAACAAAGGGTGATGGGAGATGGAAGGAGAAGGATCGTGGGTGGTGGTGCAGGGAGGTGGGGTTGGATGGGATCAGACTTCGGAAAGGCCACTGGGCAAAGAGGTTGGTGGCACCGCTGTGAATGATGGGTGTGATGGGCGTGGCGTGCGGTGCTATGCCCTGCGGCGCGGTCTGATGTGGTGGCATGCATGGGCAGAAATCCTTGGGTTGGTTGACATGCAGGTTCTGCCATGCATGCATGATGTGAGACACATATTGTGTCTCACACTTGGACAGTGCCATGCCATTGCCATTGCCATTGCCATTGCCATGGCCATGGCCATTGCCATTGCCATTGCCATTGCCATTGCCATGTGCCACATGTCACCACTGCAGTCTATTCACAACCGTGCGTTTCCTGGCGGCTCCGTCGTAGTTGGCACATGTTCTGTGCCATGCTTCCAAGCAGGTTAGCCACCGCTCCCCCTCCCCCAGTTGCCTCCCTCTTTCAATTCCTGGCGATTCCCCTTCCTCCTAAACGCCCTGCACAATTCCTACAGCCCTTTTTCCTTCTTTCAGCACAAACCGGTCACATGCACATGCACGGGAAACCTTGCCCCCCTTTGTTTGGAAAAGGAAAAATCGAATTGGGCGTAGGTTCTCAAAAAGCGTGGCCAGGTTTCATCGGTTCTTTCACGGTGCGCTTCCCTTCAGTTTCTGGTCGCTGCCGTTGCTGTCTGTTTCGCCTGTGCTGCCATCGATTCATGAGCAGGACGAGCTGCACTTGTACCAGTGCAGATTTTATAGTTTTTCTTTCTTTTCCCTGTTGTCCGCCAGCCTCTCTGCTCGATGCCAACGTTTGCAAAGAGCAGACACACAGTGCCGTTATGTGCCAAGAGGACGCTGACCAACCTAAAATGTAGGTCCTACATGTTTCGCTGGTGTGTTTCTTGTCAGCGGATTTTTATGCGTTGCTGCCTTGCATGTGGATGCATGCGTCCCCTACGGCTATGGCTACGGCTACGTCTACGGCTACGGCTATGGCTACGGCTACGGCTATGGCTACGGCTATGGCTACGGGCACCCTTCGCCTCATCCTTTTCACTCAGACTACGGCTACTACACATAGTGAGTACTGCAGCACAAGTTTGCAAGTAAGCGAGTAGGTTCTCCTGCCGCAGCAACTACTCGCTCTCATTTCTGTGTGGTCATTCTGTCTTGCGCTTCGTTTACTAGCGCGACCGAGGACACAATGTGTCCCATATTGCTGCCATGGCCTTTTTTCTGTTTCTTCTCCAAGTTTGGGTGGAGGTGGCACCGCGTACTGCCACTGTTTTGTCGCTATCGTTGTTGCATTGCAAAGCAGTATCACGCCTTTTGTGCCGTGTGGTGCATGGGTGTGAGTGTGATGGTGTGGCGGTTTTGTGCTGTAAGCCGCCGTCAGAGCCAATGTGGTGAGGCGACAGTTGTGCTGTCATGCTTTTCTCTGTACGTCTTCTTGATACCTCTTTTGCAGACTGTGAACAGCACTCACACCCACCCAACCCGGTGTTTGTGTGTGCGTGCGTGCGTGCGTGCGTGCGTGCCTGCATGTGTGTGTTCGTACGTGCGTGCGTGCGTGCGTGCGTCTGTTCTTACGCGTGCGCGCGTGCGTGCGTGCGTGCGTGCATGCGTGCGTGCATGTGTGCGTGCGTGCGTGCGTGCGTGCGTGTGTGCGTGCGTGCGTGCGTGTGTGCGTGCGTGCCTGCATGTGTGTGTTTGTACGTGCGTGCATGCGTGCGTGTGTTTTTGTGCGTGCGTGCGTGCGTGGGGCCCTTCAAGTCAGTGAATGGTTCCTTCAAGTCAGTGAAGGGTTCCTTCACGTCAGTGCAGGGCTCAACGCAGGCACACACAGACTCGTTGGACTGTTGACTCTCGTGCAAAGTTGAGTCAGTGTCACTGAGTAGCGTCCGTCTTCAGTGGAGAAGGACACTGGTCAGCACTGCGGAGGCTCTCCGCAACGCTGCTTGGTGTGCGAGCCCGCTGTGCACAGCTGCTTGTGAACAGCGACGTCCACATGTTGTGCACAGCGACGTCCACATGTTGTGAACAGCGACGTCCACATGTTTGTGAACAGCGACGTCCACATGTTGCGAACAGCGACGTCCACATGTTGTGAACAGCGACGTCCACATGTTGTGCACAGCGACGTCCACATGTTGTGAACAGCGACGTCCACATGTTTGTGAACAGCGACGTCCACATGTTGCGAACAGCGACGTCCACATGTTGCGAACAGCAACGTCCACATGTTTGTGCACAGCGACGTCCACATGTTTGTGAACAGCGACGTCCACATGTTTGTGAACAGCGGCGTCCACATGTTGTGCACAGCGACGTCCACATGTTGTGCACAGCGACGTCCACATGTTGTGCACAGTGACGTCCACATGTTGTGAACAGTTGGCTTTGTGCAGTGTGTGGACCACAATCCTGTCCTTGTTCACCTCCGTGCTGTGTGTTGTTTGCGCTTCGTGGCTTGTGCTGCTGTTTCCCGTCTTGTTCGTCGACTAATGTGCCACACATGCAAGACGTGCGGGTTTGTCGCCGTTGCAGCATGCTCCATGGTGTGCTGTGGCATGGTGTGGTGTGGTGTCGCAGTGAGGAGCTGACACGTGTGAATGCAGACGCAGTTTGGGACGTTGCATCGCTCACCAAGATATGGTTGTCGCCGTGACATGGATGACGTCCCACTTGCACATCTGCCACTTCTCTGTAAATGGCATAGTGTGTATTGTTCTACACATCTTTCATTTGATAACTCACATTACATTGCACACCTGTTCAGGTCCTCGACGGAGCAGAGCTCATTTTGCAGTCGGGTCATGGAACGCTTTTCTTCAAAATCTCTCACAACTTGGGGTTTGTGCGACTTCTTTACCTCTGCACAGCTCACACCATCCTCTGTATGAGTCGTAAGGACCCTCTCTATAGCACTCACACGACTCAATTTGGGTTGTGCTCTGCCTTGAGAACCATGGCTGAATAATGAGGCCCATTTTGAAATTCCCAAATTCGGATTTTTCTG
The DNA here is from genome assembly GCA_023375785.1 of Penium margaritaceum. Taxonomy (NCBI): domain Eukaryota; kingdom Viridiplantae; phylum Streptophyta; class Zygnematophyceae; order Desmidiales; family Peniaceae; genus Penium; species Penium margaritaceum. The sequence goes on along the minus strand of SZWC01005680.1, from coordinate 79,127 downwards.
GGCAGTTCTCAAATTGCAGACATCTCAATTGGGAGGGCTTGGGGTTGACCCCCCCCCCCCCCCCCCCCGAGCTTGATTTCTGCAGCCCTTGTTTCTAAGGCTGTTAACCTGAGTCAACCCGAGTTGAACTCTACTCCAACTCGCCCAAACTCGCGAGTTAGAGTTTGAGCTCGAGCTCGAGCCGCGCTTGGGCGAGTTCAACTCGACTCGACTCGCCTAGCGAGGCTCAAACTCGGACTTTTACTCTAACTTCAAGGCTGGGTCAAAGGCGACCCAAGCCCGAGTTACGCGAGCTGAGGTAGAGCTGAACGTGAACTCGGAGCTTATTCCAAGGCAAAAGGGCGAAGCGAGTTCGAGGCAAACTCGCCCCTGAACTTTCAACTCGGACTCAAGGAGGGTGTAGGGGGGTGGGAGAAGAGGGGTCCCATCCCATCCCACTCGGCGCGACACGAGTCGGAGTTCAAACTCGGACTTGCGCCGCACCGACTCGACTCAACTCGACTTGGCACCTGGGTCCCCGACTCAAACCCGGACTCGTACCCTCCGAATCGAACTCAAGTCCTGCGCTCCGAGTCCGAGCTCAACTCGGACGGGCGAGTTAGAGTCGAGTTTTCCCACATGAACTCAACCCGGGTATGGCATTAACAGCCTTACTTGTTCTTTCTCTTCCATTTGTTTTGTTGGCCATTTAAGGCAGGGTGATTAAAGTTCAGGATTGATGCACTCAAGGGAGACCACATTATTTGGCAAGTGATTCAGACCAAATGTCTCGTCCCAAATGATTTTTCCCGAGGGATGGTCAAGACACAAGAAGTTACTTGCTTCCATCACTTCTGGCCCCCTTCTCCTTTGCTGCTCCTGTTGTTGTTGTTGTGGTTGCTGCTGCTGCTGCTGCTGCTATTACTGCTGCTGCTACTGCTGCTGCTACTGCTGCTGCTGCTCCTGCTTCTTCTATTCGTGCTGCTGCTGCTGCTGCTATCGCTGCTGCTGCTGCTATCGCTGCTGCTGCTGCTGCTTCTGCTATTCGTGCTGCTGCAATCGTTGCTGCTGCTGCTTCTGCTATTCGTGCTGCTGCTGCTGCTACTGATGCTGCTGCTGCTGCTGCTATCGCTGCTGCTGCTGCTGCTTCTGCTATTCGTGCTGCTGCAATCGTTGCTGCTGCTGCTTCTGCTATTCGTGCTGCTGCTGCTGCTACTGATGCTGCTGCTGCTGCTGCTATCGCTGCTGCTGCTGCTGACTGCCACTGAGAGCATCATCTCTTCCGCTCAGCAACTTGTCTGTGGCTGTGCATTTGTGGCTATGGCAGGTGATGGTGACGGTGCCTGCCGTGATGATTCTCTACGACCGCGGCCTCATTGGTGAGCTGCCAATCTGGTTCAAATCTGGTTGAAAGTTTGCGGAGCATGTGCTCACCAATTGGCATTGCTTCTTGAATGCCGTCTCATTCATAAGAGGTAAACCTGTATCAGTGTTGGGCATGAGCTGCGTTGGTGTTTGAGAAGACCCGCAGCAGACAAGGTACGACGATGGTTGAGCTGCGTTGGTGTTTGAGAAAGACCCACACCAGACAAGGTACGACGATGGTTGAGCTGCTTTGGTGTTTGAGAAAGACCCACACCAGACAAGGTACGACGATGGTTGAGCTGCTTTGGTGTTTGAGAAAGACCCACACCAGACAAGGTACGACGATGGTTGAGCTGCTTTGGTGTTTGAGAAAGACCCACACCAGACAAGGTACGACGATGGTTGAGCTGCTTTGGTGTTTGTGAAAGACCCACACCAGACAAGGTACGACGATGGTTGAGCTGCTTTGGTGTTTGAGAAAGACCCACAGCAGACAAGGTACGACGATGGTTGAGCTGCTTTGGTGTTTGAGAAAGACCCGCAGCAGACAAGGTACGACGATGGTTGAGCTGCTTTGGTGTTTGAGAAAGACCCACAGCAGACAAGGTACGACGATGGTTGAGCTGCTTTGGTGTTTGAGAAAGACCCGCAGCAGACAAGGTACGACGATGGTTGAGCTGCTTTGGTGTTTGAGAAAGACCCGCACCAGACAAGGTACGACGATGGTTGAGCTGCTTTGGTGTTTGAGAAAGACCCACACCAGACAAGGTGCGACGATGGTTGAGCTGCTTTGGTGTTTGAGAAAGACCCACAGCAGACAAGGTACGACGATGGTTGAGCTGCGTTGGTGTTTGAGAAGACCCACACCAGACAAGGTACGACGATGGTTGAGCTGCTTTGGTGTTTGAGAAAGACCCGCAGCAGACAAGGTACGACGATGGTTGAGCTGCTTTGGTGTTTGAGAAAGACCCACACCAGACAAGGTACGACGATGGTTGAGCTGCTTTGGTGTTTGAGAAAGACCCGCAGCAGACAAGGTACGACGATGGTTGAGCTGCTTTGGTGTTTGAGAAAGACCCACACCAGACAAGGTACGACGATGGTTGAGCTGCTTTGGTGTTTGTGAAAGACCCACACCAGACAAGGTGCGACGATGGTTGAGCTGCTTTGGTGTTTGAGAAAGACCCACACCAGACAAGGTACGACGATGGTTGAGCTGCGTTGGTGTTTGAGAAAGACCCACACCAGACAAGGTACGACGATGGTTGAGCTGCTTTGGTGTTTGAGAAGACCCACACCAGACAAGGTACGACGATGGTTGAGCTGCGTTGGTGTTTGAGAAAGACCCACACCAGACAAGGTACGACGATGGTTGAGCTGCTTTGGTGTTTGAGAAGACCCACACCAGACAAGGTACGACGATGGTTGAGCTGCGTTGGTGTTTGAGAAAGACCCACACCAGACAAGGTACGACGATGGTTGAGCTGCTTTGGTGTTTGAGAAGACCCACAGCAGACAAGGTACGACGATGGTTGAGCTGCTTTGGTGTTTGAGAAAGACCCACACCAGACAAGGTACGACGATGGTTGAGCTGCTTTGGTGTTTGAGAAAGACCCACAGCAGACAAGGTATGGCGATGGTTTGCGTTCGAGAATGATACCTTTGTTGTTTTTGGGTCATCAACATCAGCATCATGTTTTCCTGAAGGGTCGGCGTTTAGGGAGGGGAGGGGGGGAGGAGTGGGTGGCAGGGGATGGGAGGTAAAATGCATCGAGGCTGCATGCGTGCCATTCCTTCCCTAGCAAAAGAGACTGCCATATGTTTCTCTTTGAATGCATGACATCTTTGATTGGGGATTTCCAGCAGGAGCAGACTTGGCGGCAGTGTCATGTCCTTTTCCAGTTTCTTATGTGCTCTGCAGTACTGTCGAGGGCACATTCTGGACGCCCCAGCGTGTTTGTTACGTGGTACCGTTGTACACCAACGGCAACGAACTAAAGCTTCCCACTTGTTCTGCAGACCTCCAAGCAAAGGCTGGCAGTCGTCGTTGCTACCCTTTGTGAGGTGTGGGTTTTATTGGTGGACATGATTGGCTGCGTGTGTGTGAGCAGACTTGGACGCACCAGCGTGCCGCTACGTGCCTGCGTTTGGCGCCAACGGCAAGGAGGGTGTTACGGTGCGAATGCTGCTCACTCACACGGCAGGCCTCCGGGAGTTCCACCCCTTTTTTTCCATGGGCCTCACGACACGAGATGAGGTCTGCACCTTGCTGCTGCCTCTTTTTTTGCTTCTATTCCTGTTGCTGCTTCTGATCCTTCTGTTCCTGTTGCTGCTGCTGCTGCTGCTGCTGCTGCTGCTGCTGCTGCTGCTGCTGCTGCTGTTGTGGCTGCTGCTGCTGTTGTTGTTGCTGTTGCTGCTGCTGCTGCTGCTGCTGCAGCTGTTACTGTTGTTCCTGTTGCCACTGCCGCTGCCTCAGCCGCTGCCTCTGCTCCTACCTCTGATGCTCATGTGGTCGCTTAGCTGCTGCTGCTGCTCCTGTTTCTCCTGCTGCTGCTGCTCCTGTTTCTCCTGTTGCTGCTGCTGTTTCTCCTCCTACTGTCTCTGCTCCTGCTCCTCCTCCTGTTGCTGCTATTGCTCCCACTTGCTGCTTCAGCTCCTGCTTGCTGCTGCTGCTTCCGCTTGCTGCTGCTGCTCCCGCTTGCTGCTGCTGCTCCTGGTTGCTGCTGCCGCTCCCACTTGCTGCTGCTGCTACTGTGGATGGTGCACTCCACCTGCTGCTGAAGTGGTGGTGCTGCTGTTACACCTGAAGCATGGAGGCAATTGCCTGAGCCTGTTTTCGCGGCAAGGTGCTGTGCTGATCTGTTTTGGGTGGTCGTTGCGTGGCACCTCGCAGCCAGTAACATGCTGAAAACTGTCTCTTTCTGAAAACTTGTTGCATAGTGTTTAGAAAGTACGGAATCTGTCTGCCTTGCCAATGTGCACCCAACCCAAGTCCACCACGAGATGCAATGCAATGCAACTGGGCAGCGCAACAGAAATGGAGGACCCACCAGTTTTGGTGCCACCAACCGGTATTGGCACCAATTTGGTGGCACCAACTTTGTGGGCCCCACGTTATCCACGTTGTCCTCCTGCACATGCCAATGATGTGTCAGCGATGATGGATGCTTGGGACACTGACTGTGCATGGCGAACACCTGATGGAGCTTTGGTAACTACAGACCGCTGTTGTGGTTGTGACTTGCAGCTGTTGGGTTTCATCATGAGCGACAAGCTGTGGTACCCTCCCGCTGCAGCGGCGCGCTACAGCGATCTCTCCATGATCGTGTTGGGACTTGTCGTCGAAGCCATCGCCCGCCGTCCTCTCTCTTCGTTCGTCAGCCACCACGTCTTTCAGCCTGTATGTCACCCCCATCTATGCCAATCCCATCTTGGCCTCATCATCCCNCCCCCCCCCCCGCCTCTCCCATCACCCTCACCCTCCCCGCTCGAAGGACAGTGTTGGGAGTTGACGGACCGCCACTGTTGCGCAGAACGCCCGCCACAGCCACCACAGACTGTTGGGCAGTCATCGCCACAGACGATGTCAGAGATGTGTTTGTGGAACGTAGTTTGGCAGAGTGCCATACCACAATTGTCTCCTTGCCTGGCTGCACGTTGTGCAGCCAGGCATTTTAGCCAATGAGAAACCTCTTCTTCTCTTCCTTTCCTCGAGTTCTCCCTTGTGCAAAAATCTGTGGGCAATGTGCTTTTTCACACACACGGCAGCTCGGCATGTCATGCCAGAGAGGCAACAAGCTCCTGCCTTCCACCTCTTCACTGGCTCACAATCGCATGCACATGCGCGTGTGCCACACATACGAATGTGTGCACATTCACGTGCATTTGCACATTCGCACGTTTGCAGAGTTGCACGTTTGCACGTTTACACATTTGCACGTTTGCACATACGCACGTTTGCACGTGTGCACGTGTGCAGCTGGGCATGCGCGACACGGGATTCCGACCCCTATCAACAGCTCAGTTTGATCCGTGCGTGGTGCCGACTGAGGTGGACCGACTGCACCGCAAGAAACTGCTGTGGGGTGAAGGTAATGAAGAAACTGCTGTGGGGTGAAGGTAATGAAGAAACTGCTGTGGGGTGAAGGTAATGAAGAAACTGCTGTGGGGTGAAGGTAATGAAGAAACTGCTGTGGGGTGAAGGTAATGAAGAAACTGCTGTGGGGTGAAGGTAATGAAGAAACTGCTGTGGGGTGAAGGTAATGAAGAAACTGCTGTGGGGTGAAGGTGATGAAGAAACTGCTGTGGGGTGAAGGTAATGAAGAAACTGCTGTGGGGTGAAGGTAATGAAGAAACTGCTGTGGGGTGAAGGTGATGAAGAACTATTTGCCATGGTGGAGGTGAAGAAAACAGTGTCATGTGGTGAAGGTGATGGAAAACCTCTGCTACTCGGTAAGGGTGAAGAAAACAGTGCCATGTGGTGAAGGTGAAGGTGATGGCATTTGTCTCCATCAATGTTCCAGTCTGCGTGAAGTGTTTCACCGCTGAAAAGATTCTGGCAACCTTGCAACCCTGTTGTTCTTGCATGTGTTGCGGTATCCAGGAGCTTTTTCTGATGTTTCTGAGGCAGGCCCATACCGGCATGTTAGTTGCACTGCTTTTGGTCGAGTTCGTCTGATGACGTTTGGACCGATGGCCAGATGGTGCCAAATGCCACAGTGCTAGAGACGAAGACTTTTGGCGCCATACTTTGCTCTCACACTTCACGCCATCTTTTCAAACAGAAGAACGTAACGGACTGCAAGTTGCTGGCCTCACTTTTGCTAGCTTGCTGCTTTCTGCTCGTTCTGGTGCGACGCTGCAAGCATACGCACGTCCAAACACGCACACATTCACACATTCGCACATGTGCACATACACACATTCACACATACGCACACTGGCACACATACGCACATGCGCACACATACGCACACTGGCACACATACGCACATGCGCACACATATGCACATGCGCACACATACGCACATGCGCACACATGGCAGTGCACGATCCAACGGCATGGCTGTTAGGCGGCGAAGCAGGCCATGCAGGGCTATTCTCCACCGCTGCCGACGTGGCTCGGGTATGTGTTCATCCGACGTGGAGTACACCCTGTTTTCATTCTGTCGTCTTTTCCTTTGTCCCTGAAACCTCTTCGCTAGGAAGTGTTGTCCCCCCCCCCTCCCTACAAGGTAACCGGCACACAACCAGTTCGACCCCCCCTGGCCATTTGGTTGTCTCTACGTCGAAGCATCGTTGACGTGTCCACTGTGCTAGCTTGCAGGTCGCACAGTGGTACCCTTTCCTTCTACATGCCAGCCAGATGTAGTCCGTGCGCTTCTTTTACATGCCATCCAACTCAGTCCGTGCGCTTCTTGTACATGCCGTCCAACTCAGTCCGTGCGCTTCTTTTACATGCCATCCAGATGTGGTCCGAGCGCTTCTTTCAGCATGCCATCTAGATGTAGTCCGTGCGCTTCTTTTAGCATGCCTTGTTTTCTGGTTTGCACTAACATGCGATCCATGTAAAACGCACGTCGTGGTTCAGCACATTTCAAACGCATGTGTTGGTTCAGTACATTTCAAACACAAGCATGTGTTGGTTCAGTACATTTCAAACACAAGCATGTCTTGGTTCAGTACATTTCGAACACAAGCATGTGTTGGTTCAGTACATTTCAAACACAAGCATGTCTTGGTTCAGTTCGTTTCAAACACAAGCATGTCTTGGTTCAGTACATTTCAAACACAAGCATGTGTTGGTTAAGTACATTTCAAACACAAGCATGTGTTGGTTCAGTACATTTCAAACACAAGCATGTCTTGGTTCAGTACATTTCAAACACAAGCATGTGTTTGTTCAGTACATTTCGAACACAAGCATGTGTTGGTTCAGTACATTTCAAACACAAGCATGTCTTGGTTCAGTACATTTCGAACACAAGCATGTGTTGGTTCAGTACATTTCAAACACAAGCATGTGTTGGTTCAGTACATTTCAAACACAAGCATGTCTTGGTTCAGTACATTTCAAACACAAGCACGTCTTGGTTCAGTACATTTCAAACACAAGCATGTGTTGGTTCAGTACATTTCAAACACAAGCATGTGTTGGTTCAGTACATTTCAAACACAAGCATGTCTTGGTTCAGTACATTTCAAACACAAGCATGTGTTGGTTCAGTACATTTCAAACACAAGCATGTCTTGGTTCAGTACATTTCAAACACAAGCATGTGTTGGTTCAGTACATTTCAAACACAAGCACGTCTTGGTTCAGTACATTTCAAACACAAGCATGTGTTGGTTCAGTACGCGGCGGTGATGCTTGCAGGTGGCGTGGACGTCGTGTCTGGCCGACGTCTGTTTTCGTCGTCAACGATGCGCATGTTCACAGCGCCGCCGCAGCCCACGCCGCTCAACCCTCGCCCCTTTGCGCTCGGGTGAGCTTCAAGCACGATTGCCTCCAAAGGAATGTTTCTGACAAGTTGCTGCCGTCGTCGATGATGGCACGTTCACATCATTGCCCTGACCTGCAACGAACGCTGCTCAATCCTTTCCCTGTTATCTTTTGCGTGCCGACACTAGCTCTCGCCCCTTTGCTCTCGAGTGACTTCGCCACGTTGCAGTGACAGCGTGGATGGCACGCCGATTGCGGTTGCTCTGTTACGGTCGCTGCTGTTCCGATGTTGCTGAAAATGTTACAAACGTCATGTTCTTTTTCCTTTGGGTAGTTAGGTGCCGTGTTGCTGGCCGTGCACCTGTGGTGTTTTTCCTTTGGGTCGTTCGTTGTTGCATTCCTGCCTGCACAGCTGTGGTGTTAGCCTTGTCGCAGCCGGTGAAGATTTATCCGTCTGCTGTTTTTTGTACGTGTGCCCTTCGGCACCGCCTGCTGAATCTGTCAACGGAGCTGCTTCACTGTGCTGGAAAGTGTGAAAGCTGGTGATGGAAACCCCTGCAATCATGTGTCGACATCGTCATGTGTGGGGACTGACTGGCTGCATCCATGTTCCATCCGGCATCCATGTTCCATCCGGCATCCATGTTCCATCCGGCATCCATGTTCCATCCGGCATCCATGTTCCATCCGGCATCCATGTTCCATCCG
>SZWC01005680.1:43062-69933 GCA_023375785.1 Penium margaritaceum | reverse complement strand
TCCTCCCCCTCCTCGTCCTCCTCCCCCTCCTTGTCCTCGTCCTCTATTTTCATGGTGTTGAACAGACGTTCGCCCACTCCACAGTCATTTCTTCACAAATGCACTGAAGAGCTTGTGTGCAAATTTGACAGCTCTTTTCCGTCCTCCCTTCTCACGGGAAATGCTGGTCTCTGTGGCTCGCCACACCAAGCCATCCACCAGGTTCATTGCCAGTGACCCATCCTGCCACCCAACTCTGCATCTATGTGCGCGTGCTTTGCAATGGCAAGGAGATGGACAGGTTGTTGTGCTTTGCGGTGCTATGTGCATGTGCATGTGCTTGTGAATGTGGATGTGGATGCGTGTGCACGGGTGTGCAGGGACGTCGTTGTGGATTGACCCAGACCGAAATATGTTTGTTGCACTCCTCACCAACGCTGTCCACCCTGTCTCCGTGAGTCCTAATCCCTCACTCCCCCCCTCCCTCTTCCCTCCCTCATCCCCCTCACCCCCTTCGCTCCCTTCCCTTTCCCTCTCCCACACTAATTCCTGCAACGAAATCGTCAAACAGACAATAAATGCTTCTTCTGTCAGCATCATTGCCACTGCCTAAGCCGTGCCCATGGGCGCTGTGCTTGTGTTCGGAACCCTCGTGCATTCCATGCTTGTGTCCGCAACCCTCATGCATGCCATGCTTGTGTCCGCAACCCTCATGCATGNCCCCCCCCCCCCTCCCTCTTCCCTCCCTCATCCCCCTCACCCCCTTTGCTCCCTTCCCTTTCCCTCTCCCACACTAATTCCTGCAACGAAATCGTCAAACAGACAATAAATGCTTCTTCTGTCAGCATCATTGCCACTGCCTAAGCCGTGCCCATGGGCGCTGTGCTTGTGTTCGGAACCCTCGTGCATTCCATGCTTGTGTCCGCAACCCTCATGCATGCCATGCTTGTGTCCGCAACCCTCATGCATGCCATGCTTGTGCCTGCAACCCTCATGCATGCCATGCTTGTGCCTGCAACCCTCATGCATGCCGTGCTTGTGCCTGCAACCCTCGTGCACGCCTTAATCCATGAACTGTGTCATCCTCGTGTTGTAAAAACATGTCGTGCTGAGAAAAACCCGTGCATCCGTCTGCGTTTGCATTGTCACTGTCATTCCAATAGTGTACGTGTATATTTCTTTCCGGCCGTTTGTGTCCCAGCCAGTTTGCATCCTGTCTGCCAGTTAGTGTTAGGTCTATGCGGCACTGCTCATTGCCTTGCTGCGCGTGCGCAGACGGTGGACGCATCGAACCTGATCCGATGGGTGAGGCCAGCCGTTGCGGACGCCGCCGTGCACGCCCTCGGTCACCTGGCGGTGCCCAGGGAAGTGCTGACGTGGCACATGGGCGACCCTCCACATCAGCCAAAGGACAGGCTGCGCGAACAGCTGGACGAGCCACATGCTCACTTGCACTCCCTGCAACGGCAGGAGCGTCGTGTGAGCGGTTTGATCGCAAGTCAACTGGGAAGTGCGTTGGATGTGTTTGGACTGACTGCAAGGGCTACCGCAGCAGAGCTCCCCCAGCAAACGCAGCACCGGCCGCAACAAGAGCAGCAGAAGTACCAGCAGCAGCAACTGCAAGAGCAGCAGAAGCAGCAGCAGCAGCAGCAGCAGCAGCAGCAGCAGCAGCAACAGCTCGTCTCACCCTCTCAGAGAACCTCAAGAGTGATTTACAATGACGCTGCTACCATGTGTGAAATGAGAGTGGGCCGAGAGCAGCCTGCCGACCCTGCTGTCTCAGTTGGGGGTGTCAAATGTTCAACCGTGGCTGTGGACACGTGCTCGCAGCAGCAACCTGTGCAGTTACCGCCAGAATCATTCCCGACAACGGAAGAAAAGATCAACCCGGTCTATTCCAACGCTGATGGTGCGCGGAATTCGAGTATCGTTCTTGTTTCTCCGATCTCAAGTGCGAATGGAAGGAGACGCACTCTCGGGAGAAGTGGGAGCAAGTTGCTTGGACAGGATTCTACCGACCCTGTGGTTGTCGATCAACCGACTTCGCCGAAACATGTCCACTCTCTGATGAGCCCACAAAACGTCCTGGCCCTACTGCACGTTTCATTTTTCCTTGTGGTGGTAGGCGGTGTTGCTTCTTTCATGCAGTCAATGTGCTGCAAGGCAAGAGACCGTGGGAAGCAGCAAAAGGTGACTAGGGTTGTGCATCACTCCTGTATGGGCCAATGAACTGGGTGTTTCATGAATGGAATGGACAGTGAAGAGGATGTTTCACCTGAAGCTGGTGAGAGAGCAAACAAATAGGTATGGAAAACGAACAACCAATGGGGTAATTGTTCGCGAATAGGAATGACCAGGACACACCTATCAAACTTAGCAAGAACAGGACATATGACCTTCAGAATCATGGGTGAAACTTGTGTTGAACACCTTCTTTGTTACACAATTGCAGTTGGTGGAGAGGGAAGGAAAGCCCGAGTCTGATTGCATGCACACCAGGCATTGCAACATAAGTAGCCAATGGGTGAGAAAACAAATTTTGGAGTACCAAAAGATACGAGGGAAAGAGGCTCAGAAAGTGCTAGGAAGCTTCCTATCCTTGTTGTCGATGACATGGCGATGCTGCCGAGTCGGCCGATGCTTTAGTAAGCACGTTGGTGTGCGGAACAGCAAGGGTTGAGCTAGTGAAATGCGCAAAGTCTCATTAGCGTCAATAGCTTAGCACTGACAAGCAAACAACATAAATATGTGCCGAGGCCCACAGGGGTAGCGTACACGACAAGCTTTACCTGACAAGCAGATATCATCAATTTGGTTCACGCTTCACCTTCTTGCGAAGAACTCACTTGGCCTCTATAGCCTTCCGCCCAAGCCGGGAGTTGACAATTTCATAGACATTGTGCTCACAGACAGCTCTCAGCCTCACAAGCACCATGCCACAACTTTGCTTCCTTATCCGATAACGTCCCCTTAATCGTTCCTAAATGAGGCGTCGTCGAGGGATCCGTTCCTCCGGTTCCTGTGGTTGTGGCTTCGAGGTTGAGCACCTCGTCATCAGGATACTCCTATGAGAGGGTGCCGTTCCGAACGGCACCCTCTCCCCTTCTCTGTGAGGCTGCAGGCTCACAGAGAAGGGGAGAGGGTGCAACTACAGGGGACTCATGGATTGGCGCTTGCTCGCATACAGGGGGAAGAGGCGCAGACATAGGACTAAGTGTGTCAAGGGGGAACGCCACCGGCATAGGGTGAGGTGTGCTAGAAGGGACTGACACATACCGTAGTGCCCCATACATTCGACTAAAACAATTATTTTCCTTCGACCATTCAAGCACCTAAATAATTATGGTCTTGTGGACGAATCACTCTCAAATTGCGAAATTCAATTTTCTCTACACACGGTTTCAGCTTCAGCGAACTGTTCTAAGGACTGTGGGCAGAACGTAAATATCCACGTTCCGCGCGCAATCCTGCGACGGTGTGGAAGTCACGTGGACGTGGCAGGCTGCGAAACGCGAGACGAGCTGCGAACTGTGTGCGGAGCGAGCTGCAAGATGCAGCTTCGCTCTCCCTCCTTGAAATTCGAAGACTTCGAAACCGAAGTTCTAGGGACAGATCAGGAACGTGAACGGGGATTTCGACCAAATTCAGGCAGCAAGAAAACCCGGGGGCTTTGGACGAAACAGGTCCAAAATTAGAAGGCTGAAAATTATTGTCGAATATAACAGTCACTTAATTCAGTTCAAAAAATTGTCGAATGTAAGGGGCAGTATGGTACAAGAGATCAGGTGTGCCTTTAGGGACTGATACACGAATACGACCAAGTGTGCGTGAGGGAACTCAAACCAGCACTCGATCAGGCGTATCAGTCGGGATGAAGCCACTAGACCCACAGCCAAGACAGCTGGATCGTTATCCGTCGGAGACCGGACCACAAGAGAGGAGGTTTGGATGGCGCCATCCGCAGGTCTGGAATTCCCCATCCGATAGGAAGCCACACAAGTGGGAGCGTGTTGAGCGGCTAATAACAAAATGTTGGACAGGTCACGGCATGTGAGCACCTCAAAGAAGAGAGCATCTCTAGTCTTGACAATGCATTAGTGACCGGGGTCTTAAAAGCGTCAAAACTTCGACTACAGAATTTTCCAAGGAAGGCACACATGCAACCCCGAGATGAGACCTTGGACCCATGCTGATCCTCGTTGTACCAGACGCAAGTGAGGGATCATAAATTTGGAACCTTCTGAACCTATGGATGCCAACGAACCTTCTGAACCTATGGATGCCAACTTGTTCTTCATCCAGTCCAAAACCAGTATTTTGGCCGTGAATCTATGCAGTCATCCAAATTCAGAACCTTATGAACCTATGTATGTAGAACGTTGAGCCGGAAGATATGACTGCATGCATGTATGGGTCTGGCAATGACCATGAACGTAAAATACAAGACATGCAAATCGTGCAAAAAAGCGTGCACAAAGAAAATCCTATTGGATGATGAAAATGGCAAAAGGCCCGAGCAAGCAATCGGGACAATGTAGGAGCAGTCTAACAGTTGCTGATGGGTGGGCCACTTGTTGTGATTTGTGACGTTTCCGTCGACCTGTACAGTTTACTATGGTCACTCGGCCGTGTCCATGCCCGTGCAGATCCCTGATGCGGACGCAGGTGTCGCCGGTGCGTCGTCTGGTGATGGACCACCTACTTGGAGTTTAACGACGGCCACCCCAGAGTCCTGGATGTTGTCAAAGACCTTCTGCAGCTTTTCTACAGCTTGTAGGATTTTGTCGGTGGACTGGACATGGGCCCGATTTGCATGTTTTGCATTGTGTGTCCACCGGTTGATGCCGGATGCATGCATGTGACCAGTCATATCGTTCGGCTTGAGATCCTGCACGTTTAGGTTCCGACAGTGTAGCGTTCTGGCTTGTCTGCGTAAAGTTACGGCCAAAACAGTGGTTTTGGGCCGCTGTTTGGACAGACCTTGCACTGCCGCATGCGACACCCGGCGGGCGCCGCGGCAGGTATTTATGCTGTGGATCTCTCATTTGTTCACCCTCTCTGCAAATGCTATTGAAGCATTCTGACACTTTGACTTGTGTCTCCTAGCCAGACTCTTGCCATTGTTTGTACGACCTGTGATTGTCGTCACTGTTTGACGAGGCACTGACGCCTAGTCAGCGGCCGTGTTGCTAAGGAGCTTCCACTCATCTTCTCATGGTATCAGAGCAGCGAGATTGTTCTCACCGAGCTGCACAGCAGAGACGCAACAGAGCAGCAGCAGTGAGCGTCATAGCTATAGCCGAGTCACTGGGGCCTGTTGACGTCACCCGACTACGGCCGACATCATCCGCCTTCAGCACGTGAGAGTGCAGTAACAACAGCTGCTGGCAGTAGCAGCAGCCGCTAGCAGCAACAGCAGTGGCAGACGGCAGCTACAACAGGCGGCAGCCGCCAGGAGCTGCTGGCATCGGCGCTAGTAGTAGCAGCAGCAGGCGGCAGCTGCAGGAGGTGGCAGCGGACAGCAGCAGCAGCGGAAAGCAGCGAGCAGTGAGCGATGACCGATGAGCTGTGAGCAGCGAGCAGCCAGCAGCAGCAGCAAGAAGTAGCGCAGAGCAGCAGGAGCATCGAGTAGCAGCAGCAGCGCAACATCGCAGCACTATAGCAGCAGCACGCAACAGCAGCAGCTTGCAGCAACAGTAGTAGCGCACAGCTGCACCGCAGCACAGCAGCAGCGTGCAGCTGCTACCACAGCTCCGCAAGCAGCTGCGCAACTACTATTGCACGCGTCGGCGCAACAGCAGCAGCAGCAGCTGAGCGGAAGCTGCTACGAAGCTTCAGCGCAGCTTCCGCTCGGCTGCCGCGGAGCAGCCACCCCCTGCGCAGCGGGGCAATAACCGCGAGGGTTGTAAAAAAAACGTTCCGACATCAGCGTTTTCCTTACTGACGTCAGCAGGCCCATGCTGACGTCAGCACTTGCCTTGGTCAAATTTTTGGGTCGGAAAGTCAAACATTGCCAGTGTTTCAAATCCACGAGAAACGCTGGCGGTTATGTAATCCGACCAGTTTGACATCCCGACCCATATTGAGCATTGACATGGCTCCGACCAGTGACAAAGGCAAAGGACCACTAGATCCCTCTTCCTCCTCTTCAGGGGTCATGAGCTCACGCTCGCATGCTATTGAGGATCTCCGGAGCCCGCAGCATGAGATGCATCGTCTGTAGCAGCAGTAGCAGACTGACGCCATCCATACGCGCACTGAGCTTCTTTGTGGTCAGTCCACGACCCCATGGCAGACCTCCGAGGGAGTCGGTGGTGTCATACCCTCTGCACACCAGTCAGCATCTGCACCGATGACAGGAGCAGTACGCGACCCGCGACCTCTTGATCCTTGGGATGAGGACCCTGACATGCCAGGTATGGGGGATGGTACTCACGAGAGCGAGATTCGCGTGCTTCAGGAGCGTCTCTACCAGCTTCAGACGAGTTCTCGACCCCCACACACATCTGGCTCCTTTCTCTTAGAGATCCGATCCTCGCCTGATTCCTACCCCAGCGACTTTCCTCGTCCTGGTGTCTTCCCCATTCCTCGTCCTTCTTAGCCTGTGGTTGCTCTCCCTACAGAGCGGCAACCCAAGGACTTCGAGAGACCGCCCCCACGATATGTCAGCGAGGACGGCATTGACTGCTGGGAGATTCTTTTCCAGGTCAAGGCCACTACGGACTGTGATAGTAGGGAGTATGGCCCTACTAACACAGTCCGTACCAGGTTACAGATCGCGCATAGGTGCTGACAGCGGTCAGGGCGATGCGCGGACTCCTTTACGCCATGCCGCGCGAGACCGTCGTGGACTTCTGCCCGTTCCTTGGAGAGGTCGGCACAGGCATGGGTGCTGATCCGCATGGGGGCTGGGACCTAGCGTTGTCCCTGCTTGCTACAAAGACGCACCCCACTCGCGCGGCTCACATTCGCGCCTTTCACTCCCTTCATCAGGGACCTGCCGAGCCCGCAGCCGACTACTGGCGGCGAGCCATGCACATCTACACGTGCCTTGGGACCTCAGGAGGTACACAGTTGTGGGTTCTTTGCACGCTCATGCTCGGAATTCATCTTGAGCACGCAGACATCGTCACGAGTTACAGAAACGCCGTGCTCGAGCCCTTCTCCACCTCCCTTCAACTTCTTCCTTGGGCACATCAGCTTTTTCTCCAAGTGACTTCCGCCCGTGAGGAAGCCGTGGCCCATCAGGAGAGTCCCCTTGCTATAGCGGTCATCGCGTCGCCACCGACGCCCTTCTTGCAGTCCGCTCCTCCATCCTCTGGCACATCCTCCTCTTCCCCTTCCACCTCGATTACACCAAATCAGACGTAGGGTGTGGCAGCAGCGGCACAGGGGAAGAAGGGGAAAAAGAGGCGCAGTTTGGGCCAGTAGCATTCACAGCAGTAGTAGTCACCGGGCAGTAGCAGTGGACGTATTGTTTGCTGCTATAACTGTGGAGGCGCTCATTGCTACACCAAGTGCCAGCAGCCGCTGGACAGGGTGCGGATCACTCGCGGTCTTTAGGCTGCCCACGCACTGCGGTCTGCGTCAAGCAGCACAGCCTCTCGTCGCGCGGCGACTACGACTGCAGCAATTCCCGCTACCCAGCCGACAAGCAGTGGCGATCTGGACCCACGTGACCGCACCATGTTCGAGCTCTGTCACCTTCGGGCGCTTCGCTTTTAGGGAGGTGCGAGTGTGTCGTCACATTCGGGTGGTTCACAGTCTGTTTGTTCATCTTTTCTCGTAGCTCGTGATGACTCGTGTCGGGGGGCACAGGTACCATGTGATGATGATGGGCCTGACAGTACCGTTTGGATTCATGAGTCTCACCTTTGTGCCCTTCATTGTACCTCCTCACATGTTGCTCAACGCCAGTCAGAGGCCGAGTGTTCTATTGCCTGTTGCACACTGACGTCCTCCGGTCGTGATCTTGGTGGCACCTGGATCATCGATTCTGGTGCCACTCACCACATGACCTCTCGTCGTAGTGACTTCGTCGTCCTCGGTCCTATTGTGTCTGTTTGCTCTGTTCGCACAGGCTCTGGTCAGTCGTTGCCGGTCCTGGGTGCTGGGTTGTGTGCTTTGATGGTCCCTCTGGGCCCTTCTATCTTTTCGAGGTGCTTTTCGTGCCTGACCTTGAACTCATCTTGCTTTCTGTGTGTGCCTGCACACTGTTGGGACTCTCTGTGGAGCACACTACAGACTCCGTGACTGTGACCGTTGTTGATACCCGTACCTTTGTTCTTTGTTCCTCCATTGTGGATGACCTGTATCGTGTCCCTCGGATCTCTTCTTCTCCTTGCTCTCCTGTCCCTCCCACTCGTGTGTTTGTCAGTGGTGATCTCTCTGCTGAGCACGAGTGACTGCTACATCGTTGTCTGTGTCATGTGGGCTCTGACACTATGTTGAAGCTCATTCAGACACAGACCGCACTCGGTCTTGACGTGCCCTCTTTCGAGAAGCCGCCCAAGACCAACTGTCTCTTCTGCGCTCAGGGTAAGATGCATCGCTGCACCTACCCTGACTCCCGTTCTCGAGCTCATTGCCCTCTCGAGTTGGTCCATTTGGACCTTCTCCGTCCTCTCCCTGTCGATTCTTTGTCCGATCCGGCCCGATACGTCCTGACCCTGACTGATGACTTCACTCGGATACGGTGGGTCTACAGCCTGCGCCATAAGAGCGATTCCGCTCTCGTAGTTTGCCTCTAGCTAGTGATGGCTGAGCGTCAGTCCCGCCACACACTGCATACATTCTGTTTGGATCGCGGCGGCGAGTTTCTTAGTGAGATGGACAGTTTCTTTGCTGAGCATGGGGTTTTTTAACAGGTTAATGTACCTACTACTCCTCAGCAGATCGGTGTCTTTGAGCGCTAGAACCGCACCATGGAGGATGCGGTCCGTGCTATGCGGTCTGAGTGCGGTCTCCCAGAATCCTTCGCATTTAAAGGATTTGCCTACATGACGTGAGTCTGGAACCGCCTTCCGCACGGTCCCATTCCAGACCACATTACACCGTACGAGCTCTGCTTTGGCCACCGTGTCGATCTGCATCTCGCTCTTGTCGGGGGATCCATGGCTTCTGTGTGGTACATCGAGGAACAGCATGGGTCTAAGGTCTCCTCGCGGGGTCGCTTGTGTGCCTTTGTAGGCACACAAGCGATCTCCATGTGATCGAAGGCCTGGCATTTTTGGGACCCCTTCCTACGTCGCATCGTTGAGTCTCGCGACACACTCCTCTTTGAGTCCCTCACCTACCGGGACCTGACTTCCATCACCTCGATGTCCGTCATGCACGTTCCTACGTGCGAGGATTCTCGACTGATGGAGGAGTCTGGGCCTACGAGCACCTCTCGCGTGGCTGGTGTGTCCGTTAGAGCCCCCTCTACTTCTTGGTCTCCGGCTCTTGATGACCCAGCGATCATAGTTGTCGACCCAAAGACCTCTCCAATCCAGCCTATCTCTCCTGACTCTGTGCGTGATCCTACATCTGCCCCTGCTGCTACACCTAGCCCTGTGTCTTGTGTCATTTCACCAGCATCTCAGCATCATCATCCTCACACTACATCACCATCCCCTTTGTCTCACTCCTCACCAGATGTGGTCGCACCTGTCTCTGAGCCTGGGGTGAGCCCCTCAAGTCCAGGTTACTCGTGTAAGCCCGGTGGTCATTTTTTACCACTGGTCCCTGAATTCCAATGAGTTTCCGGTCCCGCACCTAGGCGCTCCACTTGCAACATTGCGAGTCGTGATCCCAGCACAAAGGCCCTAGGCCTCAGTGTCCGCACAGAACACACAGAGGTATACCCAGCGTGCCCTATAGGGTACGATCTGGTCACTCGCAAGTTTTGCATTGCTTGTACTGCAGCAGCTAACCTTGTGGTCGTCCTGCCCAGCTCTGAGGCGTGTGCACTCGCCACTTAGAGCTCCTCCTTGATGGCGCCTGATCCGAGCACACTGAGGGAGGCTCTCTCATCAGAGGATGAAGACGTCTGGGGTATTGCCTACAAGTATGAGCTTTGTGTCATCCGAGAGCATGGAGTTTACGAGCTAGTCGACCTTCTACCTGGGAGGAAGGCTATTCAGGTCAAGTGGGTCTTTCGCAAGAAACTGAGGCCGGATGGTTCACTGGAACACCACAAGGCTCCGTTGGTCATCAAGCGGTATTCCTAGATCGAGGGCATCGATTACACTGACACCTTTGTCCCTGTTGGCCGCATGACCTCAGCTCGCGCTCTGTTTGGTATGGTGGCTCAGCATGACTGAGTGCACCAGATGGATGTGAACAATGCGTTCCTCCATGGCTCTCTGGATGAGGATTTTTATGTGGCTCAGCCACCAGGCTTTGAGGACGGTGACAAGGTCGGGCGCTTGCGCAAGTCCTTGTACGGACTCAAGTAGTCTCCTCGGTGCTGGAACCAGGAGATTATAGGCACTCTGACTCGTGCGGGATATGTACAGAGCGAGGCAGATCCCTCTCTCTTTATCCGAAAGTCGCCTGAACGATTCACCGCCATCCTGGTCTCTATGGAGGTATGGTTAATCGTGCCTCTCTTATGCACTATGTGATCCATGTATACTACACGTACGATGTTGGAACCTTCTCGAAGGTTTCGTAAGAGTGTAAACCACTTTTAACACGCTTAGACAAGTGATTGGGTGAATATTTTGTTTAAAGACGCATGGGAATTTATTAAATTTCGCTGTATATTATCCTTGGAACTCCTATTCACATATGCTTGTAGTTGATTTTATCCTTGCTACTTCTTTCTATAAACGTTACATTGGGTATTTCCGTCTGTACTATCGTTTGTCAAAACATATTGTTGACCTCTATTTTTCGCTCGACGTTCAGGAGATCATGGCCACAGAATTCGCTTAAAGCTTTCGATGTCGGTGGCGGTCTCCCACGTCGCCCCCCCCCCCATCCACTCCTCGAAGTGTATCTAGCGAGATTATTGGGGAGTGTATTGTGGACGGGCAAAACTGTGGACACTAATGTATCTAGTGTATCGTACATGTGCAAAAGAAACATATGTGTGACTATACACTAGTATACTAAAAATACTAATTTTCTAATACACCATCAGAAACAATCCCCCAATTCACTTCGATGTCAGGGGAGGAGGGGGGAATTGAGCGTCGATACCCTCCCCCACTCCCAAAACACTACAAGTGTATCGGAGGAGAGTAGTGGGTAGTGTATCGTACGTACACAAAAAAAAAAACACGAGTGTAACTATACACTTCTGTACTAATTTTGTGACTTTTCGGGTACACCATCTGAAACAATCCCCCAATTTACTTCAACGTCGGCGGGGGGGTCGAGTGTCGATACCATCCCCCCCCCCCAAACATGACGATTGTATCGGGGGAGAGTAACAATTAGTGTATCATACGTACGCAAAGCAGAAAACACAAGTGTATCGATACACTTGTGCACCAAATAGGTTGCAGGCTACATACAGTGTCCAAAACAATCCCCCAATACACTTATGGGTCGGGGGGGGGGGGGGGGAGTCGAGCGTCGACCCCCTCCCTCTCCCCTCCCCCAAACACCACGATTGTACTGGGAAAGGGTATGAGGTATTGTATCGTACTTATGCGAAAAGGAAAACACAAGTACATTGATACACTTGTGTACTAACTAGGTTCGGATCGAATACACATTCCTATACATGCCGCTAATAAACTTTCGACTTCGAGGGGGGGGGACAAGCTACAACTCTGTCCGTCCCCCTCCCCAACACATGACAAGTGTATCGGGGGAGAGAAGCGGGTAGTGTATCGTACAGAAGAAAAAAAACAGCCACTTGTGTATCGATACACTTGTAACCATTTAGGTTGCGGGGTAGATACACTTTCTTAAACACTCAACACTTTGCTACTTCTGAATAGCGGAAAGCGGAGGGGGGGGGGGACGACCGTTAAGCGGGTAGTGTATCTTGCGAATGGAAAAAAATTGTTCTTGTATATGGATGCACTTCTGTTTTTAATCGTTCATTTTTCAGATACAGTTCTCGATACTCTCCCCTAATAAAACTGAAACTTGGGGAGGTGGGGGGGCGGGGAGGTCGATTATCGATCTCCATCGGTGCTCCACTCCATCTCTCGATCTCGTATGTGCCAAACCCCAAAACTCATATCCCCTGCAAATTGGAGTAAAATAATGCGACTTCTCAGTCTATCTTTGACGACTGTACCATCTATTTCCGTTGGCCTTTTCACGCAGGAAACGGTTCCTTCGATACCTCGATGTTATACGACCCGATATACGATCGGCACCTCCCATTCTAGCCCCCTTCTCCTCACCGAAGCAGACAAAAATCATCTTCTGATTGCCGCTCGAGCGACAGTGGCAGCAAGAACTTGACTGTCGCTTTCGAGCCAGCCAGGCTATTGCAGTTCTTTCGCTCTTCATCGGCAAAATATACTCCACTTCATGCAGAAATTACCTTCGTTAGTAGCGATCATGTTTCTGCATAAGATAGTGTCATATCAAATATTACATAATTGACACGGAATGCTCCTTTGGCACAACCTATATCACATATAGTAAAAAACATATTTGTACAATGTTTATAGCAAAGGAATGTCATTTAATCATTCCTTGAAAATATATACATCATTAAAAACTCGGGTAACTTCAATGAATGTTCCAAAGAGATGTACACAAATGAATGTATGTATGATACACATATAAGAAATTTCCAAGAAATGTTGCTCTTGTTCTAGAACTCATTCTTAGAAGGAGACTAGTCATATGTTTTATTCTTGTACACAAATCAGGGTGTGTATGGATTTGGATTGATTAAGCATAAATGTCTATGTGGACGACCTCCTCATTGCGTCTCCCTCCATGGAGGCCATGAAGGAGGCCAAGGCGGTCTTCCAGACCGCCTACAGGATGAAGGATCTTGGTCCTGCAGCGGTGTTTCTTGGCATGGAGATCATGCGAAACCACAGACGTCGGACACTTCTGCTGCATCAGGCCCAATACGCACGGGTTGTAGGGGAGCGTTTCAGTGACCTCTTTGGCATAGTGCCCACAGCCTCCACACCCCTCACACATGACGGGCAGGATGCCCGAAAGATGGATGATCCCACACAGCTGGGAGAGACAGTGCATGCGGCATTGTACCTCCGTCTCATCGGATCCCTGATGTACCTGGCCACTACCACACGCCCCGACATCACTTTTGCCGTTAACCTCCTTAAACGGTTTTCGCAGGCTCTACATGCTAGAGCCCTTCATCCGGCTATGCGAGTGGTGAGATACGTGGTCTCCACACCGTACCTCGGACTCTACTTTCACCAGCAGTGTTTGGTGGTTCTTGACGGCTACACCGACAGTGACTCGGCTTGGAGTCCCGATGGACGCAGTTGCACCGGCTATGTGTTCCTGCTCGGTGGTACCGTTGTTTCCTGATGCAGCGGGAAGCACTGCCGCATTGCACATAGCTCGTCGGAGGCAGAGTATGTTGGTCTGGGTGCAGGGGCTACTAAGGCAGTGTGGCTGCAGCGCCTGTTCCTTGAGTTGGGTCAGACAATGCCCGCCATTGTGCTTTGCTGCGACAACCAGAGTGCTCTTGGCATTACGGAGAACTCTGGTGTTTTTCATGCTCGCACGAAGCACATTGCGGTTGTGCATCATTTTGTGCGTGATCGGGTGAAGCAACACGTGATCTCCGTCAACTGGGTCGGCACTGACATGTACTGTGCTGATTTCTTGACTAACGTACTAGCTCGCGGGAAGTTTCTGGTGGCCATTTGTTTTTTTGGGCTTCGTCCCTTGCCTGAGAGTAGTTGAGTGTGAGGTGTGTCTCTGTCTGTATCATGACTATTTCTGCACTCGTTATTGCATTCATTTCAGTGTTGCACTCGTATGGACATGCGTACCATCGGGTCATGGGGGAGTGTTGTGATTTGTGATGTTCCCGTCGACCTATGCAGCTTACTGTGACCACTCGGCCGTGTCCATGCCCGTGCAGATCCCTGATGTGGACCCAGGTGGCGCCACTGTGTCTTCTTGTGATGGACCACGTAATCGGAGCTGAACGATGACCTCCCCACAGTCTTGGATGCCTTCTGGGACCTTCTGTAATTTTTCTACAGCCTGTGGGATTTTATCGATGGACTGACCGTGGGCCCGATTTGCATATTTTGCATTGTGTGTCCACTGTTTGATGCCGGATGCATGCATGTGACCAGTCACAGCGTCCGGCTTGAGATCCTGTACGTTAAGTTTTATACAGCGTAGCGTTCTGACTTGTCTGCGCGGAATTACGGCCAAAACAGTGGTTTTGGGCCATTTTTGGGACAGACCTTGCACTAACGCGTGCGACACCCGCCGTGCGCCGCAGCAGGTATTTATGCTGTGGATCTGTCATTTGTTCACTCACTCTGCAAATGCTATTGAAGCATTCTGACACTTTGACCTGTGTCTCGTAGCCAGACTCTTGCCGTTGTGTGTACGACCTGTTACTGTCATCACCGTCTGACGAGGCACTGACGCCTGGTCAGTGGTCGTGTTGCTTGGAAGCTTCCACGCATTTTCTCACCACCACCCAATAGTGCTACGATGCCAGTCGTGTCCGCATCAAAGATTTGCACGTGCATGGACACGGTTGAGTGGTCATGTTAAGTTGTATGAATAGGCAACGATTGCACACATGTGCAGGTCCGGCAACAGCAAGTGGAAGTATAGTTCAAAACATGCAAACCAGGCTCGAAAGCTAGTCTAGGAAGAAAGTCCAAAAGACTGCAGAAGGTTCTCGCAAGGACTAGAGTTATCTTGACAACCGTGTGGCAAATGCTAATGGACGGG
Source organism: Penium margaritaceum (assembly GCA_023375785.1). Lineage (NCBI taxonomy): Eukaryota > Viridiplantae > Streptophyta > Zygnematophyceae > Desmidiales > Peniaceae > Penium > Penium margaritaceum. The sequence continues at coordinate 55,089 of SZWC01005680.1, read as the reverse complement.
CCACAACTCAACAGTGTTGGTTCCTGTGTCACAGATACGTTGTGACCTCTGGCCTCGTTGCACACTGTTGGTTTTCGTGCATCCCTCATTGTACTCTGTTGTGTCCTCCCGGCTTGTGTACATCGGCGTGCAGATGACTGACGGCGAGACTCGACGCTGCTGGAGTGTCGTTCGGTGGAGCCGACGCACACTGAGGCCTACTCATAGTTCGCTAGAGCCTCCTCCCTCTGGCGATGCGCTCAGCTCCATCGGCAGACCTCCTCGGCGGTCGGGCCGCCGGCGGTCACAGCCACTGTAGATGCTGTCTACATGCACCCAACATTGTTTCTGGTTGTGCCATTGCGTCTGCAGCATCATGCTGTGCCTAGGGTCCATGTCTCTTGCTGTATGACACTGTTTGGTATCACTGACTGCCGTAGGCACTGCTTGGGTTTGGGCAGCCATAACTCTTTGCTGTTATTTTTCTAGCTGATTCTGACCGCACGACTGCGTTCGCTGCGTCGGTATTATGGTATGGTCCATGTTTCAAGCAAAACGGACGACGCCCGGGTTTTGGGCTGTCGGGCGTCTGGCAGAGCTCACCGAGAAAATCCTGCCTGCCAGAAAATAGGTCTAGGACTATTTTCTGATTGGCTGGTTAGCTGAGTAACACGTTCTACACTAGTGGGGGGGAGCTAGAACTTGGAGGGGTCTCCCATTGTTGCTCATTCTTCATTCCTCATCAGTCACTTTCAGTTTTCGGCGCTAACACTGGCGCGCTCGTTTCTGAGTAACAAACCCAGAGCTTCCAGACTTAGTCTCTAGAGAAGCAGACTGAGGGGGCAGCAGACTTAAGCAACGAGCGTGGACGCCCGCACGCTGCATCAACAAAACTGTTGCCCCAACCTGTTGCCTAGCATTTCCATTTTTGTATCAGAGACAAGAGCGTAGCAGCAGCAGCAGAAGACTGGCGTACAGGTGCCAGACAACGCTGGTGGACCCCCATACGCGCCAGTGCAGGGGAAATGCTGCCAGATTTTTTCCGACAGTATTGACCCGCCTGGTGGCGGCGTCAGATTTTTTCCCACGGCCACTGGGCCAGGGGGAATGCTGCCAATTTTTTTTGGCAGCACTGACCCCCACGCGTGACACGAGGAGGTGAGCGGCAGGCCGCGTCCGATACCTGCGGGCGACGACGCACGCGGTAACGTCACCTAGGTGCAGTGACTGGCACCAGCTTTCAACAGCAGCAGTCTGCAGCAGCAGCAGCCGCAGGCAACGGCAGCGCGTAGTGGCAGCAGCAGACAGCAGCGGTTGCGTGCACCAGCAGCAGCCGGCAGTAGTAGCAGCTCGCAGTAGCCCGCAGCAGCAACAGCCCGCAGCAGCAAGCAGCAGTGGCGGCCAGCAGTAGCAGCCCACAGCATCAGCAGCAAGCAGTAGCAGTAGTAGCGAGCAGTAGCGGCAGCGAGCAGTAGCTGCAGCAGCGAGCAGTAGCAGCAGTAGGCTGTAGCAGCCGCAATAGCAAGCTACAGCAACAGCCAGCTGCAGTAGCAGCAGCAGCGAGTAGCTGCCGGCAGCAGCCAGCAGCGGCTGGTGCTGCTCGTAGCCCGCAGCTCGCCACGAGCGACGGGCTGCTGGCAGCGAGCCCAGTGCTCACAGCGAACAGCGGACTGCTGGCAGCAAGCAACAAGCTCGCTGCCCGCAGCCCGCTGCCCACAACGAGCAGCGAAACCCTCTGTGACAGACGAAAGGGAAAAAAAAATCCCCCATCCCACCAGCGCCTCTACCGCGGCTACAACAGCTGCCATAGCTACTACAGCAGCCATTGCAGCCGCAGCAGCCCGCAGCAGTAGCAACAGCAGTTGCTGCTGCAAGCAGCCACAACAGCAACAGCAGCAACAGCAATAGCAGTAGCAGCAGCAACAGTAGCAACAGCGGTAGCAGCAGCAGTAGCTACAGCAGCGACCCCAACAACCGCCGCTATTGACGTCAGCATCCCGCTGCTGACGTCACGACTGACGTCATCAACACAAAAAAAAAGGGGGAAGAGAAAAAAAGGAGGGGGGAGGGACATCTACAGCAGTATCCTTACAGATAACACGGCGGCAGCTGCAAACGTTAGCCGCCCTAAGTTGACGTCACTGCTAACATCAGCAGCACAGAAAAAAAAAAAGACTGAAAACACAAGGGGCACCAAACCATGGCTAACAGTCCCAGTGGGGAGGGGTCCTCCTCTGTTGGGGGGACCCCCAGCCCCCCTTTCTTGCAGCGGTTGCAGCAGCAACAGCAACAATAGCAGCAGCAGCAGTAGTAGCAGTAGCAACAGAAGCGGTAGTAGCAGCAGCAGCAGCAGTAGTAGTAGTAGCAGCAGCAGCGGTAGTAGTAGCAGTTGTAGCAGCCCTCTGGCGTCGTTGGCGGCAACCCTGACCCCCTTGCTGCTCTTCAGCAACAGCTTGCCGCCTTGACGCAGCAGCTTGCAGTGTTGCAGTCATTAGCCTCCCAGACTCCCACCAGTGCGCTGCCACCATTCATCCCTCCAGGATATGCCAATCCCGCTGTGTCCGTTGCCATGCATTACCTGGCGCAGCAGTAGACTCAGCGCCAGCAGCAGACAGTGACCTCCGTCTTGGCCCCACTCTGGGCCCCGGACGCAGGCAGAAGGACTTTGAGACGCCACCCCCGCCACTTCAGGCCGGCGAGCAGTTCCGGAGCTGGGAGCTCAGCTTCCGGATCTGGGCGTAGGGTGAGGACTTGTGGGCATACTACACCCTCCCGTATGACCCCACCCTGGCGACCAGTTGTATGACGCTGATTGCGACGTACGTGTGCTAGTCCCCGTCGCCCCTCCGGCTTCCCGCCTGGCCCTAGAGCCCTTCCTCGGCGGCTTCACCGCTGGCGCCACCCTAGACCCTACAGCCGCGTGGCACGTCCTCACTCATCCCCATCACCTATACAGCGAGGCTGAGACCAGCCGTCTACTGCGAGAGTTCAACTCCTTGCACCTGGGGGAGACCAAGACGATCACCGCCTACCAGCAGCGGGCGGAGGACATCCTTCGTCGCCTCGGCACCTCTGCCCCACCCCCTCTGGCCGCACTCCTCACCATCAAGCGCAGTGTCACCAACGCGTACGCGGACATCTTCGTGCACTACTCCCAGGACGTCCTCTCCACCATGGCGGCCCAGGGCACCCTCATGCCTTGGGCATACGAGCTCTTCCTCCGGATTGAGGAAGCTCGTTTGGAGTCCCGACTCCAGCGCACGGAGGCTCTCGCATCCCCTGCCGTCGCCTCCGTGGTCGTCGCCTCCCCTGTCACAGCTACCTCATCGTCGTCGGGGAAGAAGAAGCATCGGGACAAGAAAGGCAAGGGTCAGCAGCAGCAGCAGCAGCCGTCGACCGGGTCCAGCGGTGGTGGCTCGGTCTGCCACAACTGTGGCCAGCCCGGGCACGGGTGGTACACGTGCCCTCTACCGACGAACGAGGCGCACGTCATCGCCACCATGCGTCGCCAGCGGGAGTGCCGTCTCGCCTCTGCCGCCGTAGCGGTCACTGCCCTGACGCCTCGGCCTCGTCCAACAGCTCCACCACTCCGACGACTCCGCTAGTCCGACCGACACCAGCACCGCCGCACCACCACCCGTAGCCGCCGGCGCCTCCGTTTCCTTCACCGGCATAGTCCTCCTCCTACCCGGGCTCCGGTGCCATCACTCCGCACTCGGTCTACACTCTCGGGCCGTCCTTCCGTGAGTGTCAGCTGGAGCAGTTCATCGCGCTCCAGCTCAGCCTGCCTCGCCCTCCCCCCAGGGAAGTACGAGTTGCATCACCTCCTGCTCCCCTACCCAGCCCTGCATGACTGAGACTGAGCTGCAGTCGTGTCCCGTATCCTCTTATGTCTCGTCGTCTCCCGTGGTCTCTTCTGTCCCCTTCCATGACGACGTTGCGTGGCTTGATGACTGGCAGTCTCGGTTCATGCCCCCTTCCACTGCGTCCGCGTCTCTTACTTGCTGCCATGTGACCGTTAGCGATCTGGCGACCCCGGTCCAGGACCTCGCTGAGACCTAAATCATCGATTCCGGGGCCACGCATCACATGACGGCCTCCCTTGAGGCCTTTAGTGTGTTCGGTCCTGTTGGCAATGTCTCTGGTGTCCAGACGGGCTCCGGAAAGGTGTTGCCTGTCCGTGGTCCTGCTGGTGATGTCTTTCTCACTGATGTCCTCTTCGTCCTAGGTCTCGAGCTTAGCCTCCTTTCCATCACTTCCCTTGAATGCATGAGCATGGACGTTGTGCTCACGTGGTATTGGCACTGTGTCGTTGCGTCCGTCCGGTCTCATCGTACTGCACGCCACCGCCCGTGGCAACCTGTGGCATGTCCCTCGTCTGTCCTCCTCTCCTTCCGTCCCCTCCCCGTCGGCCGCCACAAGCCATGTATTTGTCACCAGCACAATCTTTTCTTAGCAAACCTGCCTCTTGCACCGCCACCTTTGCCACGTCCACTCTGCTGTCGTAGATAGCATGCTCCGTACCCAGCCGGCCAATGGCCTTGACCCGAAGACTTTCCCTCTCCTGTGCCTCACAGAGTGCATTGATTGCGCTCAGGGCAAGATGCACCGGTCCACATACCCTTTGTCTTCCTCCCGTGCATCCGCCCCTCTCGGCCTGGTCCATTCTGATGTCATGGGCCCTCTCCCCACCGAGTCCGTCGGAGAGTATGGCCGCTATGTCCTCACCCTCACTGACGACTATTCTCGCTACCGCTGGATCTTCTGCCTTTGGCAGAAAAGCAATGTCCCCCGAGCCATCTAGGAATGGCTTGTCCTTGCGGAGCGCGATTGTGGTCGCTCTCTTCGCTGCTTTCGCTCCGATCGCGGTGGTGAGTACATGGGTGAGGCCACGACCTTTCTTGCCTCACGCGGCATCCACCGTGAGACATCCGCGCCCTACACGTCCGCCCAGAACGGTGTCTCCGAACGGTGGAACCGTACCATGGCCGACGCCGTCCGTACCATGCGAGTTGAGTCTGGCCTCTCCAATGGCTTCTATTTTGAAGCCATGGCCTACATGACATGGGTCTGGAACCGGATTCCCCACGGTCCCCTTCCCCGCCAGTCCATGCCGTACCAGCATTGGTGCGGTCATCGCGCTGACCTCTACCTGGCTCGCGTCTGGGGCTGCATGGCTATTGTGTGGCTGCCCGCTCCGCAGCAGGGCGGCAAGCTCGCCTCCCAGGGACATCCCTGCACCTTCCTCGGTGTCTCTCGTCAGTCCAAGGCCTGGCACTTCTGAGATCCATCCCGACACTACATCGTCGAGTCCCGCGATGCCCTCTTCTTCGAGGACCTGTTTCACCGCGACCTCATTCGCTCCGGCTCGTCCGTGTCTTTCCAGTCGCGTGGGGGAGTGGTGAGTCCGTCCTCCGTCCTGCCGCTTCCGGGTGACACATCCCTCAATCCCTCCGGGCCGGTAGCCCCAGTCGCGTCCACTGGCCCCTCTTGGCCGGTAGCCCCAGTCGTGCCCACTGGCCCCTCCGGGTCGGCAGCCCCAGTCGCGTCCACTGGCCCCTTTGGGCCGGCAGCCCCAGTTGCGTCCACTGGCCCCTCCGGGCCGGCAGCCCCCGTCGCGCCCACTAGCCCCTCCAGACCGGCAGTCCCAGTAGCGTCCACTGTCCCCTCCGGTCCGACAGCCCCGGTCGCGCCCACTGGCCCCTCCGGGCCGGCAGTCTCAGTCGCGTCCACTGGCCCCTCTAGGCTGGCAGTCCCAATCGCGACCACTGGCCCCTCCGGGTCGGCAGCCCCGTTCATGCCCACTGGCCCCTCCAGGCCACCCTTCGCGTGGCACGAGCCTCTCCTGAGGCCGCACACTGGGATGTTGCTTGCGCCGACGAGCTCGCTACCATCCAACAGCACCACGTGTACGACCTCGTCGACCTTCCTCTAGGTAGGAAGGCCATCGGTGCCAAGTCGGTCTTTCAGCGCAAGTGGAAGCTCGACGGGTCCTTAGACAAGTACAAGGCCCGCCTCATAGCCAAGGGGTTTGCCCAGATCCCTAGGGTAGATTAAGACGAGATCTTTGCCCCGATTGGCCGGTTCTCCACTAGCCGGGCGCTCTTCAGCCTGGTTGCCCAGCATGGGTGGGAGCTGCATCAGATGGACGTGAGCAACGCTTTTCTCCATGGCTCACTGGAGGGTGAGGAGCTCTACATGGTGCAGCCCAGAGGCTTCGACGATGGCACTGCGAGAGTCTGGCGGCTGCGAAAGGCCCTCTATGGCCTGAAGCAGTCGCCTCGGTGTTCGAACCAGGAGATCAGCAGTACGCTCCTTTGCGACGGCCTCCAGCGCAGCATCGCTGACCCCGCACTGTTTGTCAGTCCTCGAGGCCAAACTTTTTCTCCTGTTCTGGTTTACGTCAACGATCTCCTCATCGTGTCGCCAGACACGGCTGCCATCCAGCGTGTCAAAGAGTTACTGCACGTCGCCTACCAGGTGAAGGATCTCGAATCTGCCGGAGTCTTTCTGGGCATGGAGCTCGAGCATGATCGCTCCCAGTGCGTCCTGCACATCCATCAGACTGTCTATGTGCAGACACTGTCCACCCGCTTTGCGGAGGACCTGCCACTCGTGCCGAGCGCATCTTCACCCATGTCACCTGATGGTCAGGTGAAGCTGAAGAGTCCTTACCCAGCTGTTGTGGGGGTGCCAGTTGACGTGACCACGTATCTGCGAGTCATCGGGTCGCTGATGTTCCTGGCGACAACGACGCGCCCAGACATCGCGTTCGCCGTCAACCTCCTGGCCCAGTTTTCTCAGGAGCCGCGTCACCTCCACTTCGAGGTCGCGATCCGAGTAATGCGCTATGTCGTCTCGACTCCTCGGCGAGGTCTCATGTTCCCCCGCCAGCCGTCTGTTGTCGTGGTAGGCTACACCGACAGTGACTGGGCCGGCAGTCCGGACGGTAAGAGTCGCACAGGCTGGATCGTTCTGATTGGCGGCACAGCTATGTCTTGGCGTAATGGAAAACAGGGGTGCATTGCTCGTAGCACTGCTCAGGCTGAGTACGTGGCCCTTGGCTCAGGCGCGCGTGAGAGTGTGTGGTTGCGTCGTCTGTTGTCCAAGTTGCGCCAGCCTGTCGTACCATCATGTTGCATTGTGACAATGAGAGTGCCATGACGGTGTGCATCACACACGCACAAAGCACATCAATGTTGAGTATCACTATGTGCGTTCGTTGTTGCATGATGGCAGCATCAGCATCGTGTGGGTTGAGACAGCACGGTAGCTGGCAGACTTCTTGACCAAGGCACTAAAGCGCGACTCGTTCAAGAAAGCTGTGAGTTTGGTTGGCGTGCGTCCGTGAGTGACTCTCTTTGTCCCTGCCTGCGTCTCTACGTGCCCTGGGGGAGTCTGGTTGTTGACTGTGTCTCTGCCCGCACATGTGCACTACGCATGTGAGTCATGGGGGAGTGTTAGTTTTCGTGAATCTCTCATTGTCCTCTGTTGTGTCCTCTCGGCTTGTACATCGGCGTGCAGATGACTGACGGCGAGACTCGACGCTACTGGAGTGTCCTTCGGTGGAGCCGACGCACACTGAGGCCTACTCACAGTTTGTTGGAGCCTCCTCCCTCCGGCGATGCGCTCAACTCCATTGGCAGGCCTCCTCGGCGGTCGGGCCGCCGACGGTCACTGCCACTGCAAATGCTGTCTACATGCATCCAGCGTTGTTTCTGGTTGTGCCATTGCGTCTGCAGCATCATGCTGTGCCTAGGGTCCATGTCTCTTGCTGTATGACAATGTTTGGCATCACTGACTGCCGTAGGCACTTCCTGGGTTTGGGCAGCCATAACTCTTTGCTGTTATTTTTCTAGCTGATTCTGACCGCACGACTGCGTTTGTTACGTCAGTATTATGGTATGGTCCAGTTTTCAGGCAAAACGGACGACGCCCGGGTTTTTTGGGCTGTCGGACGTCTGGCAGGGCTCACCGAGAAAACCCTGCCTGCCAGAAAATAGGTCTAGGACTATTTTCTGATTGGCTGGTTAGCTGAGACTCTAGTGCAGCAAACTGAGGGGGCAGCAGACTCGAGCAACGAGCGTGGAAGCCCGCACGCTACATCAACAACACCGATGTCCCAACCTGTTGCCTAGCATTTCCATTTCACATCCCACACATCACTGATGCAGGTGACTAAGAGAGCTGACATTCTGCCTCCGACACATTCACCGTCGCCTGAGACATGGTTGTGCGCCATGTGAACATCAGCATCACACCTTGCTCTTTCTGACTATTTTATCTTGCCACGTGGAGAGTTGGTACTAGATTTAGGCACACCCGGGCCTTTACCCGTGGTTGATACATTGCCATGTGAGTGAGGATAACAAAAGGGGGGGGGGGGGGGGGGGGGGGGGGGGGGGGGGGGGGGGGGGGGGGGGGGGGGGGGGGGGGGGGGGGGGGGGGGGGGGGGGGGGGGGGGGGGTCCAAACCCTAGGTTATCATTTGGTGGGGATTGAGCCTCCAGCCTTGAGCTCGCTCGCTCGCTCGGCCCGCTCATCCCCTCCCCCGACGAACAATACATTGCATTCTTGTTACCACTCTCTTATGTCCCAGAAACCTCAACTCTCGCTATGTGTTTTCCATAGCATTCTGCCATTGCTGAGGTTTATGTATCCGTCTACTCTTTTTGTGCCACACACTACTTGCACCTCTTACAGACAGTTCTCCAACATGTTCAGGGATCCACATGAGCATGGACACAGTCAAGTGACCACAGTTAGTTGTACAGCCAGGTGGGCATAGCCTACATCCCAACACCAGATACCAAAACAACTTGATTCTCTCCCATTGTGGATCCCAAGAGGAGTACCACATCTTGCTCAAATTTTGTCTTAATCAATTGCAGTCCACAAGCACGGGTTGTAGCACCTGCTCCAATTTGTTACGTTTGTCGTCACTGACCAAGCCAAGGAGACAAGGAGCCCTTACATGGACCTCTGATATCATTCTAGTAATAGCTCATTGAACAACACATTTTACACTAGTACATAGACAGTGGAGGATCCACCACCGCTTGCCCGTTCTGCTTAATGATGGCAGCTTGAGAAGCACCCAAGCCATTGCACTAGTAGTGCACTGGCCAAAGCTGATCGGCTCCCAAGCGTTGTTTAGGTGGCCTTATTCTTCGACCCACAAGGCCCATTTGGCCTCATACATGGTTAAACTGGAGCCACTCGCAAGCTTCCACGAGACAGCCATGTCAGCACACCTGCGCCGGCCTGGTCACCATTGACATGCCCGTTGACCGACGGCGAGGAAATTGAAGATTTTATGTGGCTGAGCACTCCCACAACCTGCACCATATCGGGCCTGTCCTTGCGCAGGGGTGCGGTGCACGCGGCCGCCAGCCTTGCCAGGCTTGCAAGCTGATCGTCTGACGGACCACCGCTGCCATTGCCGCCATCATCTGCTGTGTCGGCTGATGGCGGGAGCATGCGAGGGTCTGCAACCTCACGCACCTTGCCTTGCGCAATGAACGGTGATGCCTGCGTTGCGGTCAAGAAAAGCAAGCAACACGTACACACCATGGAAGCTTGAACACTGCAGAGAAACTTCCTTTGCTGTTTCCAGCCACCTCATTCAATTAGGGAAAACCATCCGTCATAGCCTGGTGCAGCTTTTGCAAGCCATCCCTTGCGATGACATAGCACCATAGCACCAGGTGCTCAGAACACCACAGCAGAGGCAGCAAAGTAGATCCCTAAGAGTGACTGCGATGACATAGCACCATAGCTCTACAAGTGACCACCAGATCAGTCCAAGTGCTGCCTCTCCAACAGTTGCTTGTCTGAATATGTGCCACCCAACACTCACCCATTGAGGCAGCGTCATGGCTTGCCCAGGAGTCGATTGCGCATGCACTGCACCCGCCGACGGTGGCGACTGCGGCGAACCCGGCTGCACTGGACCGCCACCAATCAGCACCGGCGGCCGTGCCGTGATGAGCTCCAGCAGCACCACTCCAAACGCGTACACGTCGCATTTGGTGGTCACCTTGAACGTCTGAAAGTACTCGGGGTCAAGATAGCCCTTCTTGCGCGCGACACGCAGCCGCATGGCCTCCCCCGGCAGATGCTTGAGGAGCCCCAGGCCTCCGAGTTTTGCTCTCAAGTCACCGTCCAATAGGATGGTGTCGGATTTTACGTCGCGGTGGATAACGGTGGGCTTTGTGAACGAGTGCAGATAGCGCAGCGCCTCCGCCACGCCAAGCGCAATGTCCACCCGTTGCACAAACGTGAGGGGAGGCCGAGGGGGACCTGGAGAGCAAGGGGAACCATGAGAACAAGGTAAGGGTACTGATGACTATCTGTCTCGAGAATGGCACAAAGGCACTCACCACTACTAGCGGAGGCCAAGAGCCATTGATGTGCCACTGAAAGACGGTGCACAAGACTAAGTCCAAACGGACATGCCTACTCTCTCGAACTGATCAAGCAACCAGCACGTTCCACACCATGACACGTTCATGCAAGCCATTCAATCTTTCATGCACAATGCACCCGCTTCATCCCAGCCACACACCGTCTGCAGAGGGTCGAAGCCAGTCCGCCAGCGTGCCGTTGGGGCAGTACTCGAACACGAGAATCTGCTCGCTGTTGTCGTCGCAGCACGCCAGCAGGCTGACGATGTGGTCGTGGCTGACGTGCGACAGAAAGCTCACCTGAAAACACATCGTCGCATTAGAAAGGTGCGCATGGGCAGAAGGTGCGGTGAGACCCTACACGTGTGGCCTCAGAGTCACACTCACGATTTGCCCATTTCAGGGCAGATCGATGAAGGGGTTGCTTTGCAGAGATGGTGTGGAGAAGTCAGATCAGTTGTAGTCACAGCATGGCAAGTCAATGGAAGAAACATGTGCTGGTGCGCATGCCAAGGAGCTGAAGAAGGAGACATTGTCAACCCACATCGTCATCATTGTCAACCCACATCGTCATCATTGTCAGCCCACGTCGTCATCATGAAGACGGCGCACACACACACCTCGTTGCGGAACAGTTGGCCTCCCTCCATGGACGCCCTCTTGGCGCGCTTCACCACCCACTGCTCGCCGTTGGGCCCCTCTGCACGGTGCACGCTGCTGTGGCCCGTGTCGCCGATCACGCCCTCCGGCTTGAACCCCTCCGTGGCCACCTGGATGTCGTTGAGCTTCAGCGTGGGCACCACCGCCGACTCACCCGCGTTGCTCGGAGAGTACTTGTGTGCATTCACTATTCCTGAGTCCACCCGCGACAGCGTCTTCTTCTTACCTGCACAGGACAGAAGCAAAGGGAAAACAAAGACAAGCAACAGCAAGTTCAAGCAGTTTCCAGTCTAGCCTGCATACATGTGCTGCATACGGGATGCTCGTAGCCAAAAGCCCCCTGCGCCATGCAAGGCAACCCGTTTCTCCCACCTCAAAGGGATAATGGACGAAGCAACTCAAGGACCGTGTAGGGAACAGAGGCTGAAGCTGATATGGGAGTTCTGCTTGTTACAAACAACAGTACATGCTAGTGGTTGTGCAGTCTATGCTTGACTGGATCCTGTCACCTTCCTCAGGCAAGCACAATCAGCGTCTGCCAACAACAAGATCATGATCTCCTGCACTGATGACATACATCAGAGAGTTCACTCTACGTCCTACATGCCTCAACTCACCCATGGAAATTGCCTTCACTTGCTCGGCCGATGGCTTCTTCGCGTACCGCCAAGCAAACACGATCAGCGACAGTGACACACCCAGCGCAACCACTGCACCTGTTACGAACATCATCGCTGTTGTCACCCCCGTGCTGCCTGCTCATGGTGGAAAAGAAACAAGTACAGAAAGGAGAATTGAGTAGGAGCAGTGCACACACGCACACACGCACACACGCACGCATGCAGGCACGCACACACGCACACACACACAGGCACGCACGCACCCACCCAACCGCACACCCACGCACACACGCACACGCACGCACGCACGCGCGCACACAGGCACACGGGCACGCGGGCACGCGGGCACGAGGGCACGCGGGC
>SZWC01005680.1:26917-41476 GCA_023375785.1 Penium margaritaceum | reverse complement strand
CTTTCCTCTTCGACACTGTCGCAGCTGCCGCCAAGCAGTTCATTCCAGAACGGAACTCTCTTTCGCTCTGCCCTTTGCACCGCGGCAAACAACTCTTAAAAACGGCTGCTTAAACGTTTAAAGGAACTCTCATGCGCTGTGCGACGCGGCCGTCGGCGCAAGCAGACGACCGGTGGCTGTGCTCCTGCCTCTGCCGTTGATGGTGCAGTACCAGCCGCAACTGCTGTTGCTGCGGCCTACAAGAAAGACTAGGCATGTGCTACCTGTCCGATCCCCTCATCCGCTGCGCGTCGTAGCCCTCTACGGGGCAGCATCCGAAAGTTGCCGCTGCTTCTGCCCCTGCCCCGCCTGACGCTGCTTCCGCTCCTGGTGCTGCCACCGCTGCTGCCGCAGCGGGCTGCAGCAGAATCGGGGCTTGCTACAGCGGCGTCAAGCCGCCCTCAACTGCAGCCGCTGGCGCCGCTAACGCTGCGACTGCTTTGGCTGCTGCTGCTGCTGAAGCTGCAGCAGTGATGCGCCGACTACTGATATAACCTCGAGCCATACGCACCAGCTTCTACTCTACATGGGAGAACCGCCAGAGCAGAAGCGACGGCAACGGCAGCCACGGCGAAGGCGGCTGACGTAGATGACCGAGGCCGTCTCGCACAACCATCAGCCGCTCTCGCTGCTCCCACCGTCGCTCGTGCAGTCTCCTCAATGCCGTAGCGTCGCGGCGCGCCGCGGCTGGATTGCAGAGGCGCTCCTCTTTCCTCTGACGTCAGTCGCTGCCGCCGTTCCCTCGGCGTCTGTTGCGCGCCCATTGCCCCTGCTGAAGATGCGCTCCTGTCACACGCCTGCCGTTTTGCCCTTCCCTACGGCGAAGCTTGTGTCGAGAGTGGTGACGACTTCCTCTGACGTCCAAGGGTCCCTTCCTCCTGCAGAAGGTCCGCAGCACACCAACGCGATGCGGATCAGTGCGTCCGCTTCGGACTGCACGCCGAGGATCGCTGGCTTGCCTCGAACTGGCTTGAGTCAACGAAGGCGGCCGAAATCCGCCGACGCATCGGTCAGTGAGCACCGGCAGTGACTGGGTGTCCACTCCAGTCGAGACCCGGGTGCGGAAACGGATCCGCTAGAGGGTCGACAGACTGCCTTCCCAACCCACGACGACGAGAGACCACCCACAGCGACTCCGGAGAGCGAGAGTGAAAACGCTCCTGCGGCGCGACACCGCCCGCCGGCACTTCACGTGGAAGCGCAGGGGAAGCCACTCATCCCCATCTATCAAGCCAGGTGAAAAGACTCTTCCGCGAGAGACTCACAGAACACCACCAAATGCTAAGTACAGCCTGTCCTTGGGAGGACACAATGCGGACTTTACGCGTGGACGGAACTGAATCGAAGGTATATCCTAGTCCTGCGACGTCGGACAGGCCTGCGGCTAGCAGGCTACATAAGAAACCACCTGAAAGATTGGCTCGCGATTGCAGCTAAGGGCAATCACGGGCAAACTTGTCCGAGGCGATAACCTGACCAGCCGCCAGAAGAATCGACGACTGAGCAGATCCGGAGCCTCCGAGAATTTAAGGGTCAATTACTTCGTTAGCTACGAGTGAGAAACTTTATTGTCTAAGGTGATTCGACTCGCAACTTATTAACAATACTGGTTCCTGACAAAACTTATTTACAGTAAGTAGCCCCGGTCTCCGCGGGGTCGCTCCGATTTTTTTAACCGACCAATTTGAAATCGTTATTCTGGCCTCGAACTTAGACAGAAGATCTTTCCTAGTCCGAACGTGTTATACCGGATAATCATGTGACAAAAACTTTTTGCAGACACCATACCTCAATCTAGGTCTATCTAACAAGACATTTTGCCTCATCAGAAAGAAACGAATCACGCACCAATTTCAGTGATAAAAAAAAATTATTAAATTAAAAAAAGATAAATATTTTTCATTTCATTACAATTCTAGGGGAAGATTCAATGATTTTTTAGCTTGAATGATAGTGTATAAAGAATCAAATTAAAGCACTATAATTTTTTTCATACTTCCTCTACAAATAAAAAGTATTGGAAAAATCGTGAAATTAAAATTCACTTAAAATAAATTTGTTGCGCGTTCATTAAAGTCACGAAATAATGAAATGGTGAATTAATTAACAAAATTCTATCTTTTCATGTTTTAAAGAGTAATGTTTATCTTTTAACTTTGTTTTCAACATGGAAGCAATTCAAAGATTTTTTATCATGTTTATAAAGACATGAAAAGAAAGAAATAATGCAAAACATTATCTTAAGGATAGAATTCTTAAGATGTTTCATAAAAATACCGTTTTTATGGTTATTGATTCCGGATGAATGATGAAATTTAAATATTCTAGAAATATTTATCTGTATTCAATTCCTTTTCAAAAAAAATTCAACCCGTGTTGAAAATTTTGTAAGGATGGTTTAAGAATTTTCATATCCCCAAATATGTCGTGGAATTTTAAATTTACGTTGTTAAGACCATACTTAATGTTCTTCATGAAAATATGTAATATTCGAACATCATATTGTGAGAGGCTTTTGAAATTAATTAATTATAAGTTTTCATATCATTAATTAATTAAAAACCCTCTTCAAACAAGATGTTTTAGTATGAATCTTTCCATGAATGGCATAGTGTAGGGTCTTAAAAACTTGAAATAGAATTAAATTACATGTTTATGGATATTAAAATTCTTAAACCATCCTCATAATAGTTTTCATCTGGGTTTAAAATTTCCTCAAAGGAATGAAATATAAAAGAAAATTGATAAATGTTTTCAATTTCATCATTTATACAGAATTCATAACCATAGCACTGTTATTTTTATGAGACATCACAAACGTTATATCATTAATATAAATGTTTGCATTATTTCTTCCTTCTTATGTTTTTATCAACATGAACAAAATCTTTTAAATTCCTCCATATTGAAAACAAATTTGAAACAGAAAATTTACGTTTTACAACATAAACAAATAAAATTGTCCATTAATTTAAGATTTCATAATTATTGAATTTTGATGAGGGCGCAATTTTATATTTATAAGTGGCATGTCATGTCATGTTCATTAAACTCATGTTTATTATTAGATAATCAATAAAAAAAGTAATTTTGTTTTTATTTGATTCTTCAAACATTATCGTTCAAGCTACAAAATCATTGAAACTTCTTGTAGACTCACAATGAAATGAAAAATATTATTTTTTTAATTTTTTATTTTATATTTATCACTTTATTTGAGGCGTGCTTCGTTCTTTTTCTGATGAGGCAATATTGCTTATTATATAGACCGAGATCGAGGTATGGTCTCTGTGCAAAAAGGTTTTGTCGCATGATTTTGACATATAGTTCTTCACTAGAACATGTTTGGACTAGGAAAAATCTTCTGTGGAAGTTCGCGGCCAGAAGGTTGATTTCAAATTGGCTGGTGAAAAAGATTGGAGCGGCCCCGCGGAGACTGGGGCTACTGACTGCAAATAAGTTTTGTGATGAACTAGTATTATAAATAAGTTGCGAGTCGAATCACCTAAGACAATAAATTTTCGCACCCGTCACTAACGAAGCAATTGTCCCAGAGTTTAATTTTGGGGCACTTCGACCTCGAAGCCCTGGTTGGTTGTGCGGTTTGTTCCAGGGACCCGTTTCAACATCCGACCAACCCTTAGGCCCTGCCGGCTGATCTGACCAACCAGAGGGCCTCGTCGGCAAACTTCGACAAGCTTAGGGCCCGTCGGCAACATCGAAGGCCAGCGTTCGCTCGTGACAGTCGGTAAGTAGCAAACAGTTCGACGAACGGAATCGGACTTGTTTAATAACCTACATACTCAGAAAAGAAAAATGTGTCAACAAAACAGGTTCCAACGATGTTATCCTTCCATACCGCACAGTTCAGACTTTCACGAAATTGTCGAATCCGTTTCCCGGCGCATTATACTAGCAAGCACTCACGTGAGATGGCCAGCTCGGTATCAGGCCGACTATCTCGTGTCGCGCCAGCAGCATCCGGGATTTTTCATTGACCGTCGCCTGAACACAGGCTCCGGTATTGATGGATTCAGCAATGCGGGTCCTCGCGTTAGGACTACCTAAGAACCTGGGCCCCAAGGTCAATTTATCCTTAATTTTGCTGGAACTCCCAGAGGAAGCCCAACCCATCCCTTCTGATCAGTTTTGACAGGACATGGGTAAGGGAAGTCACGCCATCAAAATGATATAATCATTGATCTAAGTTCTTTTCCTAAAATACTTCATTATTTTATCGCACACATATTTCCTCCTATTCAGCTTTGAACGAGCAATAATGGGTGCATGATACAACAAGAAAGAGAGGCAATCTCACAAGCACGCACCGCGTTCGATGTAAAATATGAGAAACTAACAGTTAATTCGAAAATTAATCATTGAATAAACTTTTTCGTTTGATGCCTTGGAAAAGAAAATCACCAACGCTTTGCTTGAATATACATTTTATAAAGTATTCTTGGAATTATTGGTACATGCTAGTATATAGGTCTTTTCCCGGGAAATTCCACAAATTTGGGACACTATTTTAACTTAAATGGAATTTTCCTCATGAAATTCACGCCCAACTAAGTTCGAAACAACGCGCTCATTATTGCCACAAATGTAGCATAAATATTTCACATTTTATAAGAATCAGACATCAAAGTTTTAGAACCAGCTGCAAAACACCGTCTTCTCCATTTTCTTACCGGATGTCCACAACTACATGATATTTTTGGGAAAAAAGGCTCACTTCTCGTCATTGATTTTAGAGCCCATCTAGTCGCACAACATATTATTTTTCTTAATAATGTTTTTCAACTNGAACCTGGGCCCCAAGGTCAATTTATCCTTAATTTTGCTGGAACTCCCAGAGGAAGCCCAACCCATCCCTTCTGATCAGTTTTGACAGGACATGGGTAAGGGAAGTCACGCCATCAAAATGATATAATCATTGATCTAAGTTCTTTTCCTAAAATACTTCATTATTTTATCGCACACATATTTCCTCCACTTCAGCTTTGAACGAGCAATAATGGGTGCATGATACAACAAGAAAGAGAGGCAATCTCACAAGCACGCACCACGTTCGATGTAAAATATGAGAAACTAACAGTTAATTCGAAAATTAATCATTGAATAAACTTTTTCGTTTGATGCCTTGGAAAAGAAAATCACCAACGCTTTGCTTGAATATACATTTTATAAAGTATTCTTGGAATTATTGGTACATGCTAGTATATAGGTCTTTTCCCGGGAAATTCCACAAATTTGGGACACTATTTTAACTTAAATGGAATTTTCCTCATGAAATTCACGCCCAACTAAGTTCGAAACAACGCGCTCATTATTGCCACAAATGTAGCATAAATATTTCACATTTTATAAGAATCAGACATCAAAGTTTTAGAACCAGCTGCAAAACACCGTCTTCTCCATTTTCTTACCGGATGTCCACAACTACATGATATTTTTGGGAAAAAAGGCTCACTTCTCGTCATTGATTTTAGAGCCCATCTAGTCGCACAACATATTATTTTTCTTAATAATGTTTTTCAACTACCGATCATGCACAATTTTGCACTTCATTTCCCGAGCTAGAAACCTAGGTAGCAGGTTGGGGCAGCATGTGTTGTCGATGCAGCGTGCGGGCTTCCACGCTCGTTGCTTAAGTCTGTTGCCCCCTCAGTCGGCTGCTCTAGAGTCTGGAAGTTCGGAAGTCTGGAAGCTCTGGCATTGTTACTCAGAAACGCGCGCGCCAGTGTTAGCGCCAGAAAGCAGCTGAAAAGTGAAAGTAACTGATTTGGAATGAAGAATGAGCAACAATGGGAGACCCCTCCAAGTTCTAGCTCCCCACCACTAGTGTAGAACTTATTACTCAGCTAACCAGCCAATTAGAACATAGTCTAGGACCTATTTTCTGGCAGGCAGGGTTTTCTCGGTGAGCCCTGCCAGACGCCAGACAGCCCAAAACCCAAGCGTCGTACGTTTTGCCTGAAAACTGGACCATACCATAAAACCACCACTGCGAACGCAGTCGTGCGGTCAGAATCAGCTACAAAAATGGCTACAAGAAGTTATGGCTGCACGAACCCAGGCAGTGCCTACGACAGTCAACGATGCCAAACAGGGCCATACAACAGGAGACATGGACCCTAGGCATCGCATGATGCTGCAGACGCAATGCCACAGCTAGACACAACGCTAGGTGCATGCAGACAGCATCTGCAGTGGCAGTGACCGCCGACGGCCCGACCACCGAGGAGGCCTGCCGATGGAGCTGAGCGCATCGCCATAGGGAGGAGGCTCCAGCGACGGCTGAGTGGGCCTCAACGTGCATCGGCTCCACCGAGCGACACTCCAGCGGCGTCAAGTCTCGCTGTCAGTCATCTACACGCCGATGTACACAAGCCGGGTGGACACAACAGAGTACAATGAGAGATGCACAAAATCCAACACTCCCACATGACTCACATGCGTAGTGCACATGTGCGGGGCAGAGACACAGTCAAGGACCAACTCCCCCAGGCCAAGCAGAGACGCAAGCAGGGACAGAGAAAGTCACTCACGGACGCATGCCGACTGAACTCACAGCCTTCTTGAACGAGTCGCACTTCAGTGCCTTGGTCAAGAAGTCAGCCAACTGCCATGCTGTCTCAACCCACACGATGCTAATGCTGCCGTCATGCAACAACGAACGCACGTAGTGATACTCAACATTGATGTGCTTCGTGCGTGTGTAATGCACGCCATCATTGTCGGCGATGGCCATGGCACTCTCATTGTCACAGTGCAACGTGATGGATGTGACGGACTGATGCAACTCGGACAACAGACGACGCAACCACACACTCTCACACGCGCCTGAGCCAAGAGCAACGTACTCAGCCTCAGTAGTGCTGCGTGCAACACACCCGTGCTTGACACTACGCCAGGACACAGCTGTGCCGCCAATCAGAAAGATCCAGCCTGTGTGACTCTTACCGTCCGGACTACCAGCCCAGTCACTGTCAGTGTAGCCCACCACGACAACAGACGGCTGACGGCGGAACATGAGACCTCGTCGAGGAGTCAAGATAACATAGCGCAGTACTCGGATCGCAGCTCGTAGTGGAGGTGACGCTGCTCCTGAGAGAACTGGGCCTGGAAGTTGACAGCGAACGCGATGTCTGGGCGCGTTGTCGTCGCCAGGAACATCAGTGACCCGATGACTCGCAGGTACATGGTCACGTCAACTGGCTCCCCCACAACGGCTGGGTCAGGACTCTTCAGCTTCACCTGGCCATCGGGTGACATGGGTGAGGATGCGCTCGGCATGAGTGGCAGGTCCTCCGCAAAGCGGGTGGACAGAGTCTGCACATAGGCAGTCTGGTGGATGTGCAGGATGCTCTGGGAGCGACCATGCTCGAGCTCCATGCCCAGGAAGACTCTGGCAGACCCAAGGTCCTTCATCTGGTAGGCGGCATGGAGTAGATCCTTGACACGCCTGATGGCAGTCGTGTCTGGCGACGTAATGAGCAGATCGTCGACGTAAACCAGAACAGCGGCAAAAGTCTGGCCTCGCGGACTGACAAACAGTGCGGGGTCAGCGGTGCTGTGGTGGAGCCCGCCATGAAGGAGCGTGTTGCTGATTTCTTGGTTCCAGCACCGAGGCGACTGCTTCAGGCCAGAGAGGGCCTTGCGCAGTCGCCAGACTCTCCCAGTGACATCATCGAAGCCTGGGGACTGCACCATGTAGAGCTCCTCACCCTCCAGTGAACCATGGAGAAATGCGTTGCTCACATCCATCTGATGCAGCTCCCACCCATGCAGGGCGACCAGGCTGAGGAGTGCCCGGGTAGTGGAGAACCGACCAACTGCGACAAAGATCTGGCCTGGGAATCTGGGAAAACCCCTTGGCTGTAAGGCGGGCCTTGTACTTGTCCAAGGACCCGTCGGGCTTCCACTTGCACCGAAAGACCCACTTTGCGTCGATGGCCTTCCGTCCTGGAGGAAGGTTGACGAGGTCATACACGTGGTGCTGTCGGATAGCGGCGAGCTCATCGGCGCAGGCAGCGTCCCAGTGTGCAGCCTCAGGAGAGGCTCGTGCCTCGCGTAAGGTGTGTCGGTCCTCCGGGCGTGCTGTGGAGAGGACTAAGAGAGCGTGTGCATCTCGAGCCCCAGGTGGGATGCGCGTGAGTGCAGCCACGACAGCGTACCGATGCTCATGATGAAGCATGGCGTAGCCTAGTGCGGAGCCCGGGTGAAGGTCTGCAATGATGGCCAAGGTGGTCAGGCCGAGGGCCTTGGTGCCAGGATCCCCACTCACAACCGTGGGAGTGGAGGAGGCACGTGGAGCCACGGGGGGTCGAGGCGCCACAGAGCGCGGTACAACGGTCAACGCGGTCACTGACGCTCTGGGTCGGAGGCTGCCGCCAAGGCCACGCGTGTAGCGTGGCAGGGCAGGCGATGGCACTGAGTCCGCCGGGCCAATGGAGGCGGACAGGGTTGCTGGCCCGGAGGGGCCCGCGGATGCAACTGGGGCTGTCGGCCCGGAGGGACCAGCGGACGCGACTGGGGGTGCTGGCCCGCCTGGAGGGACCAGCGGACGCGACTGGGGCTGCTGGCCCGGAGGGACCAGCGGACGCGACTAGGGCTGATTACCCGAGGGACCAACTGATGCGACTAGGGCTGCTGGCCCGGAGGGATCAGCGGACACGACTGGGGATGCTGGCCCGGAGGGACCAGCGAACGCGGCTGGGGGGTGCCGGCCCGGAGGGACCAGCGGACGCGACTGGGGCTGCTGGCTCGGAGGGACCAGCGGACACGACTGGGGATGCTGGCGCAAAGGGACCAGCGGACGCGACTGGGGTTGCCGACCCGGAGGGACCAGTGGACCCGACTGGGGCTGCTCGCCCGGAGGGACCAGCGGACGGGACTGGGGCTGCCGGCTCAGAGGGACGGAGGACTGAGGGATGTGTCACCGGGAAGCGGCAGGACGGAGGATGGACTCACCACTCCCCCACGCGATGGGATAGACATGGACGAGCCGGAGCGAATGAGGTCGCGAGGAAACACATCCTCAAAGAAGAGGGCATTCCGAGACTCAACGATGCAGTGCCGGGAGGGATCCCAGAAGTGCCATGCCTTGGGCTGACGAGAGACGACGAGGAAGGTGCAGGGACGTCCGCGGGGGGCGAGCTTGCCGCCCTGCTGCGGGGCGGGCAGCCACACAATGGCCACGCAGCCCCAGACGCGAGCCGGGCGGAGGTCAGCTCGCTGACCACACCAATATTGGTACGGTGTGGACTGGCGAGGAAGGGGACTTTGGGGAATCCGGTTCCAAACCCAGGTCATGTAGGCCATGGCTTCAAAATAGAAGCCATCGGAGAGACCAGACTCGACCCGCATGGTGCGGACGGCGTCGGCCATGGTACGGTTCCATCGTTCGGAGACACTGTTCTGGACGGACGTGTATGGCGCGAACTCATGGTGGATTCCGCGGGAGGCGAGAAAGGTCGTGGCTTCACCCATGTATTCACCACCGCGATCAGAGTGAAAGCGGCGGAGAGAGCGGCCACAGTCGTGCTCCACAAGTGCTGGATGGCGTGGGCGACATCGCTCTTCTGCCGAAGGCAGAAGACCCAGCGGTAGCGAGAACAGTCGTCAGTGAGGGTGAGGGCGTAGCGACCATGCTCGCCGGCGGACTCGGTGGGGAGAGGACCCATGACGTCCGAATGGACAAGGTCGAGGGGGGCGGACGCACGGGAGGATGACAAGGGATACGTGGACCGGTGCATCTTCCCCTGAGCGCACTCAATGCACTCAGTTGGGCACGTGAGGGGAAAAGTCTCCGGGTCAAGGCCCTTGGCCGGCTGGGTGCGGAGCATGCTGTCTACGGTGGCAGAGTGGACGTGGCAGAGGCGGCGGTGCAAGAGGCGAGTGTGCTGAGGAGAAAGCGTACTGGTGACAAACACATGGCCTGTGGCGGCCGNGTGGACCGGTGCATCTTCCCCTGAGCACAGTCAATGCACTCAGTTGGGCACGTGAGGGGAAAAGTCTCCGGGTCAAGGCCCTTGGCCGGCTGGGTGCGGAGCATGCTGTCTACGGTGGCAGAGTGGACGTGGCAGAGGCGGCGGTGCAAGAGGCGAGTGTGCTGAGGAGAAAGCGTACTGGTGACAAACACATGGCCTGTGGCGGCCGACGGGGAGGAGACGGAAGGAGAGGAGGAGAGGCGAGGTACATGCCACGTGTTGCCACAGGCGGTGGCGTGCAGTACAATAAGACTAGATGGACGCAACGACACAGTGCCAACACCACGCGAGTGCACAACGTCCATGCTCATGCGGTCAAGGACAGTGACGGACATAAGGCTGAGCTCAAGACCAGTGACGACGAGGATATCGGTCAGAAAGACGTCACCGGAGGGACCACGAAACGAACGGCGCCAACACCACGGACAGGCAACACCTCGCCAGAGCCTGTCCGAACACCGGAAACATCGCCTAGAGGTCCGAGCATACTAAAGGCCTCACGAGAGGCCGTCATGTGATGCGTGGCCCCGGAGTCGATGATCCAGGTCTCAGCAGGGTCCTGGACCGGGGTCGCAAGATCACTAACGGTCACATGGCAGCAAGCAAGGGACGCGGACGCGGTGGAAGGAGGTGCGAACCGAGATTGCCAATCGTCAAGCCAAGGAACGTCTTCCTGGGAGGGGGTAGCGGAGACCATGAGAGACAACGAGACATACGAGGAAATGGGGCAAGACCGTGGCTCAGTCGCAGTCATGCAGGGCTGGACAAGAGAGCAGGAAGTGATACAACTCGCACTTCCCTTGGGAGGAGGGCGAGGCAGGCCGAGCTGGAGCGCGATGAATTGCTCCAGCTGGCGCTCACGGGAGGACGGCCCGGGAGTGTAGACGGAGTGCGGGGTGATAGCGCCGGAGCCCGGGTAGAAGGATGACTGTGCCGGCACCGACGGCTGCGGCTCTAGTGTCGACGGGACTGGCGAAGCAACCGGAGTGGTAGAGCTGGTGGACGAGGCTGAGGTGTCAGAGCCAGCGACAGCTACGGCGGCAGAGGCGCGACGGCGCTCGCGCTGGCAACGCATGGTGGCGATGACGCATGCCTGATCCGTCGGTAGAGGGCACGTGTACCACCCGTGCCCGGGCTGGCCATAGTTGTGGCAGACCGAGCCACCACCACTGGACCTGGTCGACGACTGCTGCTGCTGCTACTACTGACCCTTGCCTTTCTTGTTCCGACGCTTCTTCTTCCCCGACGATGATGAGGTAGTTTTGGCGGGGGAGGCGACGGCCACGGAGGCGACGGCAGGGGAGGCGACGGCATGGGAGGTGACGGCCTCCGTGCGCTGGAGTCGGGACTCCAGACGAGCTTCCTCAATCCGGAGGAAGAGCTCATATGCCCAGGGCATGAGGGTACCCTGGGCCGCCATGGTGGAGAGGACGTCGTGAGGGTAGTGGACGAAGACGTCTACGTATGCTTCGGTGGCACCGCGCTTGATGGTGAGGAGCGCGGCCAGAGGGGGTGGGGCAGAGTTCCCGAGGCGATGAAGGACGTCCTCCACTCGCTGCCAGTAGGAGGTGACTGTCTCGGTCTCCCCCATGTGTTGGGAGTTGAACTCCCGCAACAGGCGACTAGTCTCAGCCCCGCTGGACAGGCGATGGGGATGAGTGAGGACGTGCCACGCGGCTGTAGGGTCTGGGGTGGCGCCAGCGGTGAAGTCGCCAAAGAAGGGTTCGAGGGCGAGGCGGGAAGCCAGAGGGGCGACAGGGACTAGAGCCCGGACGGCACGACCAGTGTCATACACATGGTCGGCCAGGGTGGCATCATACGGCAGGGTGTAGTGTGCCCACAGGCCCTCACCCTGTGTACAGATGCGGAAGCTGAGCTCCAAGCTCCTGAACTACTCGTCGGCCTGAAGCGGCGGCGACGGTGTCTCAAATTCCTTTTGCCTACGGCCGGCACCCAGAGTGGGGCCAAGGACGGAGGTCACTGTCTGCCACTGGAGCTGAGTCTGCTGTTGTGCCAGGTATTGCGTGGCAGCAGACACAACTGGACTGGCGTGCCCTGGAGGGGGGAAGGATGGAGGCGCACTGGGGGCAGACTAAGAGGCCACAGTTGCAGTGCCGCAAGCTGCTGCGTTAGGGCTGCGAGTTGTTACTGAAGAGCAGCGAGGGGGTCAGGGGTGTCGCCAACGACGTCAGAGGACTGCTGCCGCCACTGCTCCTCCTCCTACTGCTGCTGCTTCTGTTATTACACTGCTCCTGCTGCTACTGCTGCTACTGCTGCTCCTGCTGCTCTTGCTGCTCTTGCTGCTCCTGTTCCAGCTGCTGCTGTCACTCTTGCTGCTGAGAAACTGCTAGGAAGCTTCCTAGTCTTGCTGTTGCTGACGTGGCGACACTGTCCAGTCAGCTGACGCACTAGCAAGCAGGCAGGTGCAAGAAACAGCAAGGATCAGGCTAGGGAGACGCGCAAAGTCTCATAAGCTTCAATAGCTTAGTAAATGCAGAGAGAAATGACAACTGACAGGTCCAGGGCATAAATACCTGCCGCGGCGCACGGCGGGTGTCGCACGCGNCAGTCCAAGAGCTGTCCTAAAACCGGCCCAAAACCACTGTTTTGGCCGTAACTCTGCGCACACATGTCAGAATCCTATGCCGTCTGAACCTAGACGTGCAGAATCAAAAGACGCACGCAACGACTGGTCACATGCATGCATCCATCGACTGACAGCGAGTATATAATGCAAAAACATGCAAATGGGCCTCATGCCCAGTCCGCCGAAAGGCGCCTGCATGACATAGAAGGCACAGCAAGGAGTCCAGGTGACATCTGGGGCTCTGGAACAGTGGTCGGTCAGCTCCAGACGGGTAGTCCGCCGCCTGTCGTCGCGCCGGTGTCACCAGGGCCGCCTGCCTCAGGGATCTGCACGAGTATGGACACGGCCGAGTGGTCACAGTAAACTGTACAGGAACGGCACAAAGCACAACACTCCCCCATGACCCGATGGTACGCATGTCCATACGCGTGCAGCACTGGTACAACAACATAGTGAGTGACACAGACAGATGAGACGGCAACGTACATCCCACACTCAACCACTGTCACGCACGGGGCGAAGCCCAACAGAACGAATGGCCACCAGGAACTTTCCGCGTGCAAGTGCCTTCGTCAAGAAATCAGCTCGCTGCAAGTCAGTGCCAACCCACATGATGGAGATCACGCGTCGCTCCACCAGATCACGAACGAAGTGATGCTCAACCGCAATGTGCTTTGTGCGAGCATGGAAAACACCAGAGTTCTCTGCAATGGCAAGAGCACTCTGGTTGTCGCAGCACAGCACAATGGCGGGTACTGACTGCCCAAGCTCAAGAAACAAGCGCTGCAGCCAAACTGCCTCAGCAGCCCCTGCCCCCAAAGCCACATACTCTGCCTCCGACGAGCTACGTGCGATGCAGCCCTGCTTCCCGCTTCGCCAAGACAAAGCGGTACCACCGAGCAGAAACACGTAGCCAGTGCGACTGCGCCCGTCGGGACTCCAAGCCCAGTCGCTGTCAGTGTAGCCGTCAAGGACCACCGAACACTGCCGACGAAAGCAGAGTCCGAGATACGGCGTGGAAACCACGTACCGTACCACTCGCACAGCCGCGTGAAGAGCTCTCGCACGTGGAGCCTGCGAGAACTGAGCGAGGAGGTTGACGGCGAACGCGATGTCGGGACGCGTGGTCGTGGCCAGGTACATCAGAGATCCGATCAGATGGAGGTACAAGGTCACGTCCACTGTCTCCCCCAGCTATGTAGGGTCATCCACCTTCAGAGCATCCTGCCCATCAGGTGTGATGGGTGTGGAGGCAGTGGGCACTGCACCAAGGAGATCGCTAAAGCGCTCCCCCACGACTCGTGCATATCGGGCCTGATAAAGCAGCAGTGTCCGATGTCTGCGATCACGTACAATCTCCATACCGAGAAACACCGATGCAGGACCGAGGTCCTTCATCCTGTAGGCGGTCTGCAGGACAACCTTGGCCTCCTTCACGGCCTCCAGGGACGGAGACGCAATCAGAAGGTCATCAACATAGACCAGGATGGCGGTGAGACGCTCGGGTGTCGGCAGGATGAACAGCGAGGGGTCAGCCTCGCTCTGTACGTATCCTGCACGAGTCAAGGTGCCTGTGATCTCCCGGTTCCAGCACCATGGAGACTGCTTGAGGCCGTACAAGGACTTGCGCAAGCGCCAGACCTTGTCACCGTCCTCAAAGCCTGGTGGCTGAGCCACGTAGATCTCCTCATCCAGAGAGCCATGGAGGAACACGTTGTTCACATCCATCTGGTGTAGTTCCCAGTCATGCTAAGCCACTACACCAAACAGAGCTCGAGCTGAGGTCATGCGGCCGACAGGGGCAAAGGTGTCAGTGTAGTCAACTCCCTCAATCTGAGAGAACCCCTTGACGACCAAGCGGGCCTTGTAGCGTTCCAGTGAGCCATCAGGCTTCACTTTCTTGCGAAAGACCCACTTGACCTGAATCGCCTTCCTCCC
>SZWC01005680.1:7296-17403 GCA_023375785.1 Penium margaritaceum | reverse complement strand
GGGGGGGGGGGGGGGGGGGGGGGGGTCTCGCCTTACAGTGCATTGTGGTACATCAAAGCATCGATGATGTTCCTCGTGTCCATGGCGGCCTCGTCCACGGTGCATGTGAGCCGAACGTGGGTATCCGAGTTATATAGTGCCATTTTTTACGAACAACATGCCCATGATGTCTCTCGATGGCAGAGAGCACACACCAGAGAGGTGGCGGACCTCGCACAACATCCTGGTTCCCATTGGACGATAGCGACGACGACTTCACAGATGATCCGTGCCTGACGAAGCAGACACCCACCGACGAGAACGACGATGCACCGTCCCCTGCAGTCGACGGGGCCCCACGCCCTGAAGCTGAGGGTCCCCTCAGGATGTCCCGTGTAGGCGGGCGTGTGTTGCCTACCAACGGCCTGCCCATCGGTTTTGACGACGAGGCAAAGGCAGCC
Source organism: Penium margaritaceum (assembly GCA_023375785.1). Taxonomy (NCBI): domain Eukaryota; kingdom Viridiplantae; phylum Streptophyta; class Zygnematophyceae; order Desmidiales; family Peniaceae; genus Penium; species Penium margaritaceum. The sequence goes on along the minus strand of SZWC01005680.1, from coordinate 16,963 downwards.
GACGCTAAGGCGAAGGCTGCGGCCGCCCGCATCTCGGACCCCACCCCACGTGCTACCCCGAAAAAGCGGAAGGCTGCTGTGGACTTCCCCGGTGGCTCAACATTCGAGAACATGGCCGCATGCAAAGCTGCAGTGGAAGATTATGCGGTTCACAACCGCATGGCACTGAGGTGGTTGAAAATTGACCGCACTCGCTTTGTGGCGTGGTGCAAGCAGTACGTGACGAAGAAGTGCCCGTGGATCCTTCGTGCAAGGTATAGCAAGAAGTCCGGAGCAGTGAACATCACGTCGTTCGTGGATGGCCATCTTTGTGACCCCGGCCTCGGCCGGGGTAACCCTGTCCGCTCCATGAGGTGGGTTGCGCGGCAGATTGAGAGCACCATCGTGAAGGACCCGTCGGTGAAGCCCAAGGCGCTGCAAGCAGTCGTGACAAAAGTGGCCAACACGAAGGTCCCCTACACCACCCTCTACCGTGCAAAGAAAGTTTTCTTGGAGAAGATGTATGGCAAGAAGGCGGACTCGTGGAGCATGTTCCTAGGTTACGTGGACGAGGTACGACATCCCGCCCCGGTTTAGTCTACACGATTTTAAACAAGTCAGCTATGTGATATTTTAGGGATTGAACATGTGGAATATGCTTTCTCATGCAGGTAGTGAGGGTTGACCCGCTGGCCATAGCCAAAGCCGAGAAGGACCGTGTCACGGGTGTTTTCGACAGAGTGCTCATCGCACCCGGGGCCTGCAGGAGAGGTTTTGAGTATAGCAGGCGGGTCGTTGTCATGCATGGCACACATTTAAAAAACGGCCACAAACAGGTACTTCTCATCATGTAATTTTTCAACACTAATGACAACGCCATGCCCGCTGCCTATGCCTTGATGTCCGGGGAAGATGAGCGCAATTGGAGCTGGTTCTATGAGTTGGTGGCAGCAGCGTACCCCACGGCAGCACAACATGGAACAACAGTAAATTCTGACCGCGAGAAGGGACTGGCAAACGCTATGGAGGCCAAGCTGCCCGGGGCCACCCACACGTACTGCACGTGGCACCTAATGCGCAACGTGAAGTCCAAGTGTCAGGGCAGGTCGGGCGCACTATTCTGGAACCTGGCACACGTGACTATGCAAGCGGACTGGGACGCCTGCCTGGCAGAGATGCGGCGCACTGTGCCAAGGGCTGCGGATTAATTGCTGGATGGAAATGGAGAGCCCGGCATCCCGAAGGAGCGGTGGAGCAGGCTGTTCTGTCCGGTTGCTCGCGGTGGGCTTACCACCAGCAACACCATGGAGTCTCTCAATGGCAAGCTGGTGGAGCTAAGGAAAATATATCCCTACTTTTGTTTCGTCAACCTGCACATCTTTGTCCAACGTTTGTGGCACATTCGGCACAGGATGGCACACGACGCCGAGGGCAGCGTTGCGCCGGCTCTCTACCTCAAGCTGAAGAACAACTACGGCCGCAGCAGAGAGTATTCGCTGGACCTGGATGGCAACGAGATAGGACCATGGCACAGTGGCACAGCCACGCGTCGTAACGGCACTCCTCGCGACGTCAACCTCACCACCAAGGACTGTTCGTGTGGACGATGGCAGGAGTATGGGGTGTCGTGCCCGCACACGTGCAGCCTACTGCTGGAGAACGCGCTGAACCCCGTAGCGTACATTGATTTCGGGTACCTGAACCTGAGGTACAAGCGGACCTACAACGCCCCATTCCCATTGCCAAAGGTGTGGCAGGTGAAGCCGGCAGAGCCTAAGTGGAAGCAGCCAGGCCCAAGTCGCGGCCGCGGGCGGCCAGCCACCGTGCGCTTGGACCGGTACGCGAAGATGAAAAAATGGCGCATTTGCGCCCGCTATGGAAAGCAGGGCCATGTCCGGCGGGCATGCCCTAACATGGAGGCCCCAAGCCCCGAGCACATGGCGGCCGCACGCGTCTCCGAGTTAGACGCTGAACGCCGCATGCAGGCCTCCTGCCGGACTAACGTGGACGCCATGGGATGCTCAGGGGATGAGGCGGATGCTGCACCCCCTGGCGATGAGGGGGCAGAGTCGGAGGAGGAGGAGGAGGAGAAGGAGGAGGAGGAGGAGGAGGAGGAGGACAAGGAGGAGGAGGAGGAAGAGCATGAGGAGGGGGAGGACGAGGAGGGGGGGAGGGGGAAGAGGAAGAGGAGGAGGGGGGGAGGGGGGACAGGAGGTCGTCGACCCTGTCTCTGTGTCCACTGGGGGGGAGGGGTCGACCACCATGATGCCGGGGATCGTGAGGAGGCATGGATGGCCTTCCATACTGAAGTGGACAGCATCAACCGCTCCTTTGGCGTTTGGTGAGTGTTGGTGAGCTTGATTTCATTGCCAGTACTTTATTTCAACTCTGTCTTCAACTTCATTCATGATTTCTAACACTATTTTCATTCCATGTGTGTGCGTTGCAGAGATGAACAACGTGCAGTACTTGAAGAGGAGGTGCATGCCAGATCACATGTGGCCCGTGATTGCACTCCTGCACTAGATAAGCTATCAGTTGTGGTGTTGTTGGGTTAGTACTTTTGATGAACTCCTCCGGACAAAGAGTTACAATTCCTTGTGCTTGACCTCGTGTACTCCTCCCTCCCCATATTGCAGTGAGCCTACACTCCTTTTCTGCTGGAATAATGAACAATGAATAAGAACAAATTGGATGTTTGCTTTGTTCTACTGTGCATTTGTTGTAGTATAACTTTGCAATGTATTTACCTGAAGCAGATGAAGCGGTGTACATATAGACTGTCTGCACGTTCATTTCATTCTCTTTGTGACAATTGTTTCTAGGAACCAGAAACATGAGTTCATGTGACCAACGAGACTTGACTGTCATCTTCCTCATGGGAGTTGGTACGACATTGATGTGTCAGAGATTGTATTCCTATTTGTGGCCGCCAACAACAACAAGATATGTAGACATTTGCCATTGTACATCGACACACAACGAGGCATGTGAATTGGATGCCTACACGAGTGAAGCAGAGGCAACGGAGAGTCATGGGGAAGATGTCTTCGACAAGGGAGGAGACGAAAACAACGACTCTGTTGATGCCGATGAGGACATATTATTTGATGCAATGGGATGTCAAGGACGGCAGGGATGTGGATGCGACTTGTGCCACTGGCTCTGGCTGTGCAGTGTCCTGGATCCAAAGTGGTTAGATCCAGAGTGGATTGGGTAGTACTTCCTGCATTATTACTTGCATGCCCAAAATTATCAGTGAAAGCGTTCAACTATGCCCATACTTGGGCCATGAACATTGCTACCATGCACAGACTATGCACATGAATAAGACTTTGGTGCCCATAGTGGTCAAAGAAATAATCCTGAAGTGCCCATACATGTCAATGTCATATTAGTTTTGTGCCCGGTAATGCGACGAACATAACATGTCCATTTTTCGTAGAGAAATAATTCCCAGATACCCAGAGTTGTGCAATGAATACATCCCGGATGCCCATACATGTAACTAAAATAATACTCGCATACCCTGAAATGACAATGCAATGAACCTCGGCAGCCCATATATGTCATTGAGATAATACTCACATACCCATTATTGTCAATGAAATAAACCTCTGAAGCCCGTACTTGTCACTGAAATACTACTCGCATACCCTGAATTGTGAACGCAATAATCCTCGGATGGCCATTTTTATCACTGACATAATACTCGCATACCCAGAAATGTCAGACAAATAAATCTCTCATGCCCATACTTGTCAGTTCAATAATTCTCGCATACCCTGGATTGTCATTGCAATAAAAATCGGATGCCCGTACTTTCATCAACGAATGGCCGCTACGGACTCGTTGGCTCGGTCCATGTCCACAGCTCCCATGGCTCGGGACAGTTGGGCGGCCTGCTACTGGGCATGGGCACTCCCAAGTTCCAAGCCATGTGCTCTGGAGTCACAGGAGCTCAGGCCCATGGTGGTTCTTCATATCCCAACTCTCGGTGGCGTGCTACATTGCGGTCCCACCGCTCCTTCAATGCGACCCATGCCCGATGTGCCGCCCGGGGGTCCGCTACGGGAGTACCCCATCCATTATGTACCAGGCCGTTTGGACGGACGTCGTTCTCCATGTCCAGTGCACGTGTTAGTCAAAGTTCGACACTAGGAGTACACAGTATTGTCGGGGAAGCACCTAAAATACACACTAAAGTACCGGTTCATCCTGCAAACCGGTAGAAAAAACGGTTCAGTTGATGAACCTGTTCGCGTGAGCCTGAGTGTACGTCAGCACATGCCGCCGACATCGGGTGAAGGTGAGCACGGCGTCGGCAACTTCCATCGTGAACAACATGTCATTGGCGGTGGCCACGTCCATTCGGCGAGCATTCATTGGCGATAAAAATGTCCTGTACTGAGCGACGTGCAGACGTCGTGTACAACGCGACGATATCGGTCCACATGCATGGCTCCAGCTTGTGCAAAATTACTGCCGCCGAACGGTAAACGACAAAACAAAGTGGAGGCTGCCACGCGAGGCTGGCAACATGCGAGGTTTCTTTACGACATGCAAGTCCATCAAGACTGAATACTTTCATCAAATAGTGGGTATAATAGACAAAAATTTCGGATTTGATACGCACAATGAAAACTATGGACACCGCTGTCATTTGGATTATGACTATGGACACCGCATGCGTTTCGTTTTCGACTTTGGACACCGCCGTCGGTTCGCTTTCGACTATGGGCACCGCGGATCTACGACCGAAACCATGGACTCCGGAGTATTTATGCCCTCAGAAAATAGACCTATTTTTTGGCAGACGGGATTTTCTCGGTTAGCCCTACCAGATGGCCGACAGCCCCAAACCCGGACGTCGTCCGTTTTGCCTGAAAACTGGATCATACGATAATACCGACGCTGCGAACACAGTCGTGTGGTCAGAATCAGCTAGAAAAATAGTAGCGAGGAGTTATGGCTGTCCAAACCCAGGTACCGCCTACAATAGTCCCTGATGACAACAGTGCCACACTAACATGAGACTTGGACCCTAAGGAGAGCAAGACGCTGCAGACGCAATGGTACAGTCAGATCCAGCATTGGACACATGCGGACAGCATCTGTAGTGGCAATGACTGCCGGCGGCCCGACCGCCGAGGAGTTCTGCCGATGGAGCTAAGTACATCGCCGGGGGGAGGAGGCTCCATCGAATTGCGCGTAGGCCTCAACGTGCATCGGCTCCACCGGACGACACTCAAGCAGCGCCAAGTCTCGCCGTCAGTCATCTGCACACCGATGTACACAAGCCAGGAGGACACCACGGAGCATGATAAGAGATGGGATAAAACAAACTTTCCCCCATGACTCACATGCACAGTGCACATGGGTCGGTAGCGACACATTCAATAGAGAGACTCCCCCAGGACATGCAGAGACGCAGGCAGGGACAAAAAGTGCAACTCACGGACGCACGCCAACCGAACTCACAGCCTTCTTGAACGAGTCGCGCTTCAGTGCCTTGGTCAAGAAGTCAGCCAGCTGCCGTGCTGTCTCAACCCACACAATGCTGATGCTGCCTTCATGCAATAATGAACGCACATAGTGATACTCCATATTGATGTGCTTTGCGCGTGTGTGATGCACGCTGTCATTGTTAGCGATGGCCATGGCACTCTCATAGTCACAATGCAATGTGATGGATGCGACGGACTGACGCAACTCGTACAATAGACGATGCAACCACACGCTCTCATATGCGCCTGAGCCAAGGGCCACATACTCAGTCTCAGCAGTGCTACGTGCAATGCACCCTTACTTGCCACTGCGCCAGGACACAACCGTGCTGCCTATCAGAAAGATCCAGCCTGTGCGGCTCTTATTTTTTGGACTGCCTGCCCAGTCACTATCGGTGTAGCCCACTGCAACAACAGACGGCTCTCGGTGGAACATGAGACCTCGCTGTGGTGTCGAGACGACATAGCGTAGTACTCGGATTGCGACCTCGAAGTGGAGGTGACACGGCTCCTGAGATCACTGAGCCAAGAGGTTGAGGGTAAACACGATGTCTGGACGCATCGTCGTTGCCAGGAACATTAGTGTCTCGATGAATCGCAGATACGTGGTCACTTCAACTGGCTCCCCCACAACGGCTGGGTCAGAGTTCTTCAGCTGCACCTGGCCATCGGGTGACATGGATGAGGATGCGCTCAGCACGAGGGGCAGGTCCTCGGCGAAGCGATTGGACAGTGTCTGTACATAGGCAGCCTGGTGGACGTGGAAGATGCTCTAGGAGTGATCATGCTCGAGCTCCATGTCTAGGAAGACTCGGGCAGACCCGAGGACATTTATTTGGTAGGCGGTGTGTAGTAGGTCCTTGACACGGTGGATGGCAGCCATGTCTGGCGATACAATGAGGAGATTGTTAACGTAGACTAGGACAGTGACGAAGGTCTAGCCTCGCGGGTTGATGAACAGTACGGGGTCAGCAGTTCTACGTAGGAGGCTGCCGTAGAGGAGCGTGCGACTAATCTCCTGGTTGCAGCACCGAGGCGACTGCTTCAGGCCATAGAGGGCCTTTCGCAACCGCCAGAGCTTCCTGTGTCATCATCGAAGCCTGGAGGCTGTACCATGTAGAGCTCCACACCCTCGAGCGAGCTATGGAGGAGAGCGTTGCCCACTTCCATCTGATGCAGCTCCCACCCGTGCTGGGCACCCAGGATGAAGAGCGCCCAACTAGTGGAGAATCAGCCAACTTTGGCAAAGATCTAGTCGTAATCAACCCCAGGGACCTGAGCAAATCCCTTGGCTGTGAGGCGGGCCTTGTACTTATCCAAGGAGATGTCCGGCTTCCATCTGCACCGGAAGACCCATTTGGCATCGATGGCCTTCCGACCTGGGGGAAGATCGACGTGGTCATACACGTGGTGTTGCCGGATAGTAGTGAGCTCGTCAGCGCAGGCAGCATTCCAGTGTGTGGCCTCGGGGGAGGCTCGAGCCTCGCGTAGGGTGGCTGGGTCCTCCGGGCGAGCCGTGGAGCGGACTGCGAGTGCGTGTGCATCTCGAGTTCCAGGTGGGATGCATGTGAGTGCAGCCATGACGGCATGCCGATGCTCCTGATGGAGCATGGTGTAGCCTAGTGCGGAGCCCAGGTGTAGGTCTACAATGATGGCCGAATTGGTTAGGTCGAGGGCCTCGGTTCCAGGGTCCCCACTCACTATCGTAGGAGTGGAAGAGACACGTGGGGCGTCGGGGGGCCGAGGCGCCACAGGACGCGGTGTGGCGGTCTGCGCACTCACTGACGGCTTGGGTTGGAGGCTGCTGCCAGGGCCATGTGTGTAGCGTGGTAGGGCAGGAGATGGCACCGAGCCCGAGGTGCTGGCGGAGGCGGACTGGGCTGCTGGTACGGAGGGACCAGCGGACACGGGTGGAGCTGCTAACCCAGAGGGACCATTGGACCCAGAAAGATCTGCCGGCCTTGAGGGACCAGCAGATACGAACGGGGATGCCGGTACAGAGGAGCCAGCGGACGCGACAAGGGCTGCCGGCACAGAGGGACCAGTGGACGTAGACGGGTTTGCCGGCCCGGATGGACCAGCAGGCGCGGGCGAGGCTCCCAGCCCGGAGGGGCCAGCGGACGCAATTGGGGCTGTCGGCCCGGAGGGGCCGGCGGATGCGACTCGGGCTATCGGCTCAGAGGGAAAAGGTGATGTGTCACCCGGAAGCGACATGACTGGGGGTGCTGGCCCTGAGGGACCAGGTGATGTGTCACCCGGAAGCGACAGGACGGTGGACGGACTCACCACTCCTCCACGCGACGGGAGGGACATCGACGAGCCGGAGCGAATGAGGTCGTAGGGAAACAACTCCTCAAAGAAGAAGGTATCGCAGGACTGGATGATGTCGTGTCGAGAGGGATCTGAGAAGCGTCCGGCTTTGGACTGACGGGAGACACCGAGGAAGGTGCAAGGACGTCCAAAGGGGGCGAGCTTGCCGTCGTGCTGCGGGATGGGCAGCCACACAATGGCCATGTAGTCCCAGATGTGAGCCAGGCGGAGGTCAGCCTGCTGACCGCACCAGTGTTGGTACGGTATGGAGTGGCAGGGAAGAGGATCGTGGGGAATCCGGTTCCAGATCCACATCATGTTGGCCATGTCTTCAAAGTAGAAGCCATTGGAGAGGCCAAAATCGACCCGCATGGTGGAGACGACGTCAACCATGGTGCGGTTCCATTGCTTGCAGACACCGTTCTGGGCTGGTGTATAAGGCACCGACGTCACGTGGTGGACATAGCGGGAGGCGAGAAAATGCGTGGTCTCTCCCATGTACTCGCCACTTCAATCGGAGCAAAAGCGGCAAAGAGGCCGACCACACTCGCGCTCCGCATGGACACGCCAATCTTAAATGGCAGGAGCGACATTGCTTTTCTGCCGAAGGTAGATGACCGAGCAGTAGCGAGAGTAGTTATGAGTGAGGGTAAGGACATAGCGTCCATGCTTCCCGATGGACTTGGTAGGGAGGGGACCCATGACATCAGAGTAGACTAGGTCGAGAGGGGCAGACGCACGGGAGAAAGACAGAGGGTATGTTGAATGGTGCATCTTGCCTTGAGCGCAATCAATGCACTCTGTGGGGCACGGCCAGGGGCAGGAGTCTGGGTCCAGGCCCTTGGCCGGCTGGGTGCGAAGCATGCTATCGACGACAGTAGAGTGGACATAGCACAGGTGGCTGTGCAAGAGACGTGTGTGTTGTGGTGAGAGCGTGCTGGTGACAAACACATGGCCTGTGGTGGCCGACGGGGAGGGGACAAAGGGTGCGAAGGACAGACGAGGCACGTACCACATGTTGCCAAAGGCGGTGGCGTGTAGAACGACAAAACCGGACAGACGTAACTACACATTGTCAATGCCACACGAGTACAGAACGTCCATGCTCATGCGGCCAAGGGCAGTGACGGACAGGAGGTTGTGCTCAAGACCTGGGACGAATAGGACATCAGTCAAGAAGACATCATTGGCAGGACCACGGAAAGGAACGACGCTGATGCCGCAGACAGGTAACACCTGTCCGGAGCCTTTCTGGACACTGGACACATCGCCAACAGGACCAAGTACACTGAAGGCCTCGTGAGAGGCTGTCATGTGATGCGTGGCCCCGGAGTTGATGATCCAGGTCTCGGCAAGATCCTGGACTGGAGTCGTTAGATCACTAACAGGCACATGGCAACAAGCAAAAGACGTAGACACGCTGGACAACGGCGCGAACCGAGACTGCCAATCATTAAGCCATGTGACTTCATCATAGAGGGGGACAGAAGAGAGAACGGAATACGACAAAATGGACGAGGAAGCAGGACACGAACGTGATCAGTCTCAGTCATGCAAGATAGGGCAGACGGGCAGGAGGTGACGCAACTCACACTTTCCTGGGGGGAAGGGCGAGGCACGCCGAGCTGGAGCGTGATGAATTGCTCCAAATGACACTCAGGAGTGGACGGTCCGGGATTGTAGACTATATACGGAGTGACAGTGTCAGAGCCCAAATAGGAAGAGGACTGCACCGGTGATGGAAATGAAGGCATCGAATCTCTTCCCCCTTCCTCCCTCCCTTTTCCCTCCCTCCCTCCCTTCCCCCTCTATTCCCCCTCCCTCCCTCCCTTCCCCCTCCCTCTCTCCCCTCCCTCCCTCCCCCCTCCCTC
>SZWC01005679.1:126877-150411 GCA_023375785.1 Penium margaritaceum | reverse complement strand
AGACAGGGAGAGAGAGAGAGAGAGAGAGAGAGAGAGAGAGAGAGAGATGACAGGCAACACACAAGAGGCCGTTCCTAGAGGAGGTTCAATAAGGCTCCAAACTTGGTAACACCATTACTCTATCTACTAATCCCACACACTCTAGAAGACACTAGTAGCTTGATTGTTGACATTACCAATTCATTAGCACTGACATCATTTTTTGTGTCACATCATGTTTTATTTTGCATTCCGTAGGAAATGCTGATAGTTTTCTACTCCATAACTTTGCCATGCAAACCCATCCCAAGTATAGCACATGGCACCATGTGTTGACAAGGGAACCCGGGAATTGTTCAGGAACCTCACTGTTATGTACAATGCATCCATGCTTGCAGGCAATGGACCACATATGTCATGCACAATACAAGATGTGCTGAAAGGAGCAGTCACTGTGCAACACACTTCAACATATCTTGAAGCTATATCATGGGTGCTATGCATTTCTCATTTGATGACACGTGGAGGGGCTAGAGTGTCTGGTGTCAGGACGGGCTCAGGTAAGGTGTTAAATGTTTGTGGCATTGGCATCGTTCATTTTTGTGGTCCGGCTAGAGATATCTTTGTGAATGATGCCCTCTTTATTCTCGGTTTTGAGCTCAGCCTCCTATTTGTCACTAACCTTGACCGGAGGAGCATGGATGTATTGCACTCACGTGGTGTTGGCACTGTGTCATTGCGTCCGTCCGGTCGTGTCGTCCTGCACGCCACCGCCCGCGATAACTTATAGCACGTGCCTCGTCTGTCCACACTTCCACCCGCCCCCTCCCCGCCGACCAACACAGGCCACGTGTTTGTCGCCAGCACGCTCTCTCCACCGCACACACGCCTCCTCCACCGCGGCCTCTGCCACGTCTTCTCTGGTGTCGTTGATAGCATGCTCCGTACCCAGCCAGCCAAGGGCCTTGATCCAACCCTTTTCCCCTTGCTCTGTATTGGGTGCATTGATTGCGCTCAAGGGAAGATGCACCGGTCCATTCACCTTCTGTCCTCCTCTCGTACGTCCGCCCTCTGGACTTGGTTCATTCTCATGTCATGACTCCCTTTCTGACAGAGTCCATCTGGGAGTTCGGATGGTATGTCTTTACCCTCACCAACGACTACTCCCGATACCGTGAAGTCTTCTGTCTTTGGCAAAAGAGAGATGTTGCTCCCACCATTTGAGAGAGGCTTGTCTGCGCGAAGTGCAAGTGTGGTCACCCTCTTTGCTGCTGCTACTTTTATCGGGATGGCAAGTTCATGGGGGATACCACAATCTTCCTCGCCTCTTGTGGCATCCATCATGAGACGTTGGTGCCTTGTACACCACCCCAAAATGGCATCTCCAAGCGATGGAACCGCATCATGGTCAACGCCGTCCACACCATGCGGATTGAGTTTGGTCTCTCTGATGGTTTCTACTTAGAGGCCATGATCTAGACGACGTTGGCCTAGAATCGGATTCATGAAGGACCCCTTTCCCGTCAGTCCACGCCATACCAGCACTGGTGCGGTGAGCAAGCTGACCTCCGCCCGGCCTGCGCCAGGGGTTTTGTGGCCAACGTATAAATTCCCATCCTACAAAAGTGCAACAAGCTCCCCCCCTGCGAGCGTCCTTGCACCTTCCTTAGTGTCTTGTATTAGTCAAAAGCCTGGCGCTTCTGGGATCCCTCATGTCACAACATCATCAAGTGACACGATGTTCTCTTCTTTGAAGAGCTATTTCCTCGCGACCTCGTTTGCTCCAACTCGTCGTTGTCCCTCCCATCGCATGGGGGAGTGGTGAGTCCGTCCTCCAACTTGCCGCTTCGGGGCGGCACCTCATTGGCACCCCCCAGTTCCCTCGAACCGGCCTCCCCGTTCGCGTCTGCTAGTCCCTCCGGGCCGACATCCTCGGTCGCGTATGCTGGTCCCTCCAAGCCGGCATCCCTAGTATTTTCCGCTGGTCCCTCTACGCCGGCATCCCCAGTCGTGTCCACTGGTCTATTCGGACTAGCATTCCAAGTCATGTCTACTGGTCCCTCCAGACCGGCAGCCCCGGTCTCGACCATCAGTCCCTCCGGACCGGCAGCCCCGGTCTCATACGCTGGTCCCTTTGGACCGACAACCCCATTCTTGTCCACTGGTTCCGTAAGAATGGCAACCTTGGTCGCATTTGTTGGCCCCCTTGAACCAGCAGCACCGTCTGCGTCCATCAGTTCCTCCGAGCCGGCAAGCCCGGTCGCATCCGCTGGGTCCTCTGGACCAGAAACTCCGTCCGCATCCGCCGGTCCCTCTGGGCCAGGAGCCCCGTCCGCCTCTGCTAGACCCTCTGACTTACCTATGGCTGCTCCCTCTGTTCTGTCCCCTGCCCTACCACGTTACACGCGTGGCCCAGGCGATGGCCTCCGACCTAAGCAGTCTCGGAGCGCGCAGACTGTGGCACTGTGTCATTTAGCGCCTCGGCCCCCTACTGCCTCACATGTCTCATCGCCTCTCCACGGACCTACTTCCACGGTCGTGAGTTGGGACTCTAGCACCAAGGCCCTCGGCCTAACCACATCGGCCATCATTGCGGACCTCCACCCGGGTTCTGCACTGGGCTACGTCGTGCTCCATCACGAGCACCAGCAGGCCATCACGTTTGCACTTGCTTGCATCCCACCTTGGGCCTAATACGCACATCCCTTCATTGTCCTCTCCATGGCATGCCCGGATGACCCAACCACCCTTCGTGAAGCTCGTGCTTCCCCTGAGGCCGCGCACTGGGATACTACATGCGTTGACGAGCTTGCCGCCATCCGGCAGCATCACGTCCTTAACCTCGTAGACCTCCCTAACGGGCGGAAGGCCTTCGGTGCCAAGTGGGTCCTCTGGCACAAGTGGAAGCCCAACGGGTCCTTGGACAAGTTCACGACCCCCCTTTTAGCCTAGGGGTTTTCTCAGGTCCTTTGGGTCGACTACGACCAGACCTTCGACCCGGTTGGCCGTTTCTCTACTAGTCGGGTCCTCTTCGGCCTGGTTGTCCACCACGGATGGGAGTTGTATCACATGGACGAGAGCAACGCCTTTCTCCACGGCTCGTTGGAGGGCAAAGAGCTCCACATGGTGTAGCCCCAAGGTATCAACGATGGCTCTCACAAGTCTGGCAGCTATGGAAGCCCCTCTATGATCTGAAGTAGTGCAAAGCAGCAAGCACGGGGCCATGCCTACTCCAGCCATGCTGAAGTCCCAACCAGCCGCTCTAGACTAGTTTCCAACTCTGTTGTAGGTGCTGGAGAAGTCTTTGGACACTGTGGAGGCCCGTTGCGCCATCAGTTTCTCCTCTACCATACACCACCAACCTGGGGTATATAGCTAATCCATCAGCGTCGCTTGCGACGGGTGGAAGCCACACAAAACAACTCTCCCCCTTGGCTGACATGGCCATCAACGCTAGAACAAGTGAGCCAAGGCATGGAACAACAGCATATGCAAAACAACATTCTACACCAGTCAACCAAATACACACACACATCTATCGTCCATTCAAGCACAGAGGCTAGGCCTGATGTCCCTCTACAGCATAATGAAAGTCACAAGGTCTCCTTACAACACTACTACATCCTACAAGTTTCACGGTCTCGACCATCCAAGGAGTCATGCACATCATACACAAGTCAGACAACAAAAGGGTCTCCTCGTGACACTGGCGGTACCAGTACCTGGGTCTCGACTGCTACGAGCAATCCAACAGATGTCTAGACACCGGCCACAGTAGCATAATCAACCAACACACATGATCATAGGGTGACCTCCTTGGAAAACGGGTGCAACCCACCACGTGTCCAGGTCTCGACCACTAGAATGCTACCATCTACCTGCAATAACATGCAATCACATGCACCTCTGCATGCACCTAGCATGAGCCACACACCGGTTGTTGTACTATGCTCATGGACCCCTCGCCATGCATCTTCCATTACGTCGCATCAGGTCGAGGTCGACACAACACTCCCCCTAGACACATGAATCTGTCGCCGATGTCCTTGATGGAGATGCTGGTTTCGTAGCTAAAAAAGGACATATCCTGAGCAATAAGACATGTGGTCTCTCCATCGCACAGAGACAACTCCCCTTGTCACATACAAGTCTGCTCCCATCCTCGAAGAAAAAAGGTGTCTCCGGCTACGGCTCACGTCGCCCTTGCATCACCTGGAGGGTACCAATGTTCGTGTAACTGCCAAGGCTCCTAACTCACAGTCTCTCCTCTCTTTTCTCCACTACAATGCATCTATGTACACCAGAGGAAAGGGAATGGGTGAGTAGCACGCATGCATGGATGAAGTGGAGGAGCTGGCATTCGTGACAGGATAAAGCACCCTAAAGCACAAGGATACACCGTCATAAGAGGAGGATGGTTGGGACAACAAACGAGACCACCACTCATGGACGAAGATGATGATGCAGAAGCTAAAGCGGGTGGATGAAGGTGCGTGATGGAAGAAAGAGTAGAAAGAGGAATGATGATGTAGTCGTCTGGAGCAAGGACAGAGGGAAAGGCATGATACTCTGGTAGTTTCTCCATCTGAAATCATACTCAGAGCTGGAACAGGATAACTCCGGAGGATGGGTGTGCGAGATCCTCATAGTGGAAAGCTCATGTCGATAGAAGTGGTTCTCCCCTCCACGGACAGTTGCTCCTGTGCTGCCATCACCTCCTGCTGCTGCATCTCTACACACTCTTATAAGTCATCATAAGCTGCCTCGGACATGCGAAGGTGGCCCATATCCACCTCACATAGCACCAACTCCATCTCAGTGGATGCTGCACATGCAGACTATAGAATTCACAAGTACACCTCCATCTACGTCTCTGTTGCTTAAGATGATGTAGCCAATACTACTGCATTCTTCTAGGGGTCAACGAAACGTGTAACATGCTGAGATGCTGGACAATCGGACTCAGTTGTAAGTATCGCATCCTGACCGTAACTCGTGTCTCTTATACGAGGAGGGATGAGCGGTTACATGCCAAGAGAGAAGGAGAAGGAAGAGTCGTCAGAGTCCGTGGAGCATGTGGAAATGTTGTTCGTGCAAGTACTGTCATTCTTAACATCGATGTGATCAGCAAGGTCACCAAAAGATGAACAGGGCAGAATGGTCCTGCTAACAAGGTGACTCCATCCACGCGGTCTGATCTGTTGCACTATCCTCAACAACCAGTGTAGTGGGCAGAGCTATGCAAGACTCCGGCTCGACAACTGATCCAATTCCAGTCAAGGCAACAAGCAAGCGTAGCTGGCGCTTATACGTCGTTTCACCGAGAAGACTGGTCATTATCACCTGCTCAATGATGGAGTAAGGATCAATACCTGAGTGCTCCATGTGTGATGCTACTCGTCCGTGTGTCCAGAAACTCGTAGAATCTGGGAACATGGGAGACACATGATATTGAAGGCAGTTTCAGGTAGCGGCCATGACAAGGTCAAGTCTGCTGTGTGTGCTAGAGCACATATTCTAGTGTCATCTCTTAGTAATGTTGCTTTCAAGAATGCATCTACGTCTAAAAGACCAGCCAATCCAATCTGCTCCTTCACTACGACCTTTGTCAGGCTGGTGTGAACCTGCTCCACCAGCTCCATCAGAAGTCCGAAAAAGGCATCTTGGGCCGTAATGAGCTCCCCTGCCACCTACGCACAGCCACCGGTCAAAGCCATGAGTGGCACCGCCTAGGGACTTAGGGCCTACACCGCTCTTGATAGAATCTACTATTGTAGAACATCCGGCTCGTGCATGGGCCTGGAAGTTGACCTTGATGACACGCATGTCTTTTGAACTTTGACCACTGCCGGGCTGGTGTGAGCCAACTGTACCAACTCCTCGGGAAGTCTGCAAGAGGCATCCCGAGTTGTACGGGGCTTCCTCTACCACCATCGGGCCGCAACCGGCCGAATCCGCGAGTGGAACCACTAAGGGACATGGGGCTTGCACTGCTGTAGATGCAATCTGCTACAACAAAACTCCTGGCTGCTGCCTCAGCGTGGATGTCGACCTTGACGATACACATGTCTCTACCATCAATACCATATCTTGATCTGAATCCATGTCACATGTCAACACCCTGGCATCCGCATTTGCATGAGGTGACTCCGAGATTCTACTCAGTGGTGAAGGTGTTGACCCTTTTGATATCGATGTGGTAGGTTGTCTCCGACAGCCCCTCTCCTCCTCGTCGGGATGAGAAATGGTAGCCCTAGGAGCGGACAAGCTCTCCGAGCTTTGTCAAGCACGATGGGTTACGCGGCAATGATGACCCCACGCTCAAGACGGACCACTGAAAGATGAATCATCTAGAGGGAGTGTGGCGGCAGAATGAAGGCTCAAGAGAATGGTAGCCGCTTAGGATGGTAGGGAGGGTGAAGCTGAAGAAGCATCCTGAGAGGATGCAGAAAAAGAAGTTGGAGAGGAAGGAATGAGAGCCGTCGATAGACTCATGGAAGCAACCTGCTTGGTGACGACAAGGTTACATAGCTGCTTCATGATCTGTCTCCGGCTGTGGATCTTGCCAAGCATGACAGCCAACGGTCCTATGAGTGGATCCGCCATCGCCGGTAGATCCTCATCCTGTGGAGGACGTGTGCTCTCATGGGACTAAAGCCAGTGTGGATGCCAGCCCCGAGGACGCACCCATAATTGATGTTAATCGTGACGTCCATCACTTCAGCAGTAGCATGAAAATGCACAAGACATTGGTTGCCATGTCAGCAAACTCATCTGAAGTGCCTCACAATGACAATGTAGAGATTACCTACTCTTGACGCTAAATCTCCAAGCCCCGGGAGACTAGGACACTGTCAGACACCGTCATAGTGACGAGTCATAGTGCCGAGGTCAACAATGGTGACCTGACCGGATGAGCTGCAATGCCACAACACGTCTGGAGGAGCGTGTGGTTGACCGAATCCTATTGCCGCAACAGTTGGTTGCTGTCGTCAACCGATGGCAGTGGCCTCACACCACTTTCCTAGCAGATTCTGTTGCTGCAATCGTCCATTTCTTTTTGGTTCATCGATATCCCACTGATTTCTCAGGGATCCCTACCTGTGGGTTTTCACGAGTTCCCCTTCTCTTTGGTACACTATATCCCTCTTTTTTTTTCACCGTTTGCTCTGGTGATATGTATGGCAACCTTTGTTGGGTCTTCTCAGATGCCCTCCCCTTTTTGTCCTTTTCTTGGTACCCTGCACTTCCCCTTTTTTTTCCTTTTCCTTCTTCGACCCTTGTAGTGAGCAGAGCAAGCTCGCCGATCGTCTGGCTCGCCAGTTGGAGAGAGCTCGCTCGGCAGTGAGCTCCACAACAAGATCACCAGACAGCAAGCTCAACGAGCTTGCTTTGCGAGCTTGCTGCCTAGTAGCAAGAAGCTACAAGGTAGCTTACCGTCAGCCAAGGCAGAGGGGAGGGGAGGGGGGAGACAGCAGTAGTGCAGCTGCCAATGCCGCTATTGACGATGCACACTACATACAGCAGCCCTCGCATGCTTCTACTATAGCTTCTCGTCGCTGCTGCCGCTACTGTGAAGTGCTCCTACATAGTGCTATTGTGTGCTGTTGCTATGGGTGGAAATGGTGTTTCAAGAACTATTGCTGCTTCCGCAGCCGTTGCTGCCCTTACCACCACCGCTGCTGTTGCTTAGCGCAGTAGCTGCCGGAGTTCCTACTGCTACTACTTCTATTGTTGCAACTACTGGCTGTTGTACACGGTTCCTACTATTAGCTGGTGTATCATGTTGCTAATGCCTCGTTATTGTTTCTACTGTGTGATGAAAAAGCTGTTGTCTGCCACCGTTGTATCAGTTGCTGCTGGTATAGGTGCTACTCCTCTTGCCGTGGTGCTACTCACCTAAAGCTCATGGTAGGCGGAAATTGCATGGCAATTTCCTTCCCTTCCTTTTTTTTCTATTTTCTTGAAGAATTTCCTTCAAGGAACTGCCACCTTTGGTTCTGATCCTCCTATAGCAGCTGCTACTCCTACCACCCTGCAGCATCTGTTGTTGCGTCCGGTTGTTTTGCACTTCTAACCGCACTTGGGGCATTCATATGCATTCACTTAGTGCTCCCTCATGTTGCTGCCGGCGTGTTGCCACTTGGCATGTTCTCTTTGTGTTTTGCCCGTTATGATTCTACTCCTTCTGCTCCTCACACGTCCCCCTGTGCTCTAATACCAAGATAGAATCGATTAGGGCATGCAGGCCCATGCAAAAAACGCCATGAGCTCTGTGTGTTAG
Organism: Penium margaritaceum; assembly: GCA_023375785.1. NCBI lineage: Eukaryota > Viridiplantae > Streptophyta > Zygnematophyceae > Desmidiales > Peniaceae > Penium > Penium margaritaceum. Next base: position 142,148 of record SZWC01005679.1, on the reverse strand, counting down.
AAGTCGACAGTGAAAGCCAAATCTGGCAAAATCTAAAACGCAATAAGAACAAGGATAGTTCACAAATGAGCCCCTAGCACGCTTATGTAGGGGTGCTCGCAACTAGCTTCACCAGGCCCCGTCACCCCGCAGAGCCCAAATGAGTTACCGGGGAGAGTACACTGCATAGACCACGTGAACAATAAAGGTGGTCTCCTCGAGGCGCTGTAATAGCTCTTTGAGTTCTCGGGTCTTGACCACTGATAAAATACGACCAGTGCTAGAAACTCTTGGAATCAGTTTCCACACATCAAAAACGACTTTCTGAATATCGGAAGCAAAACTACAGTCATCGGATCTCCTTGTCGCACCGATTCAGTCCACCTGGTGCACGGGTCTCAACCCAACGCGAAAACTCTCCTAGCTCCCGACAAGCCAACCAGGCTGGAGAAACGCATCAACTGTGTCTTGCTGACACTGTTGTAGGTACTGGAAAAGTCTCAAGAGACCCCAGAGGCCCGTCGTGTCGTCGGTCTGTCCTCTATACCACGAACGTGGAATGTATAGGTAATCCATCAACGTTGCTCGTGATGGATGGAAGCCACACAAACCAACACTCCTCCTCCTCACACTTCCGACACTACACCCTTACACGACCAGCTCCATCAATAGAAAATCTTAGCTATCATGTCACTTGTAGTCGTATATAGCTCTCAGGCGCAGTGTTTTCGACACCTGAGTTTGGGTAGCCGTAACTGCATGTAGTTTTTCTTTTCTTTCTTTCTGATTTGCAACGTGGTTGTTTTCGTATGGTCCAGTTTTTAGGAAAAACGTATACAGTGTGGTTTACTCGTATGGTCCAGTTTTTAGGGCAAATGGACAACGCCCGAATTTTGGGCTGTGTGGTGTCTGGTAGGGCTCACCCGGGAAATTCTACCAAACAAGATAATGCTAGCAGTTTTCTCGTTGGTTGTTTTTCTAAGTAACAAGCCTCATGGAGCTGAGGTGAGGCTAGAACTGGGACGGTTCTCAGTTGGTTGCTCATTCTTCATTCATAATGAGTCGTTGCTTCATTCCAGCTGTTGTCTGGCGCTCGCTCAGCCAGTGGCAGCTGTAGCTACTCGCAACCCACTACTCGCCTCGAGCGACTGGCGGCAAGTAGCAAGGCCGCTACTCACAGCAAGCAGCAGACTGCCAGCAGCGAGCAGCAAGCTTGCTGCGTGCAGCCTGTTGCCCATAGCAAGTAGCAAAACTCGCTACAAGGAACGAGAAAAAGGGAAGAAAAAAGGAAGAAAAGAAAAATCCCCCACCCCACCAACAACCTCGCCGCGGTTGCAATAGCCGCCATAGCCGTTGCAGCAACCACAACAGCCATAGTAACATGTAACAGCAGTAGCAGCAGTGGCTTCTACAACAGCAGCCGTAGCAACACCAGCAGTAGTTGTTGTTGCAACAACAGCCGCAACAGCAGCAGCAATAGTTGTTGCAACACCAGCATCTATAGCAGTCGTAGCAGCCGCAGCTACACCAACAACCGCAATAGCAACAGCAGCCGTAGCAGTTGTTGCAACAGTAGACCACCAGCAACAGCTATAAAAGCAACTACAACAGTATCAGTGGTTGCAGTCATGCAGCAGTGGCTCAAACAACAGGCACTGCTGACATGAGCACTTGCTGCTAACGTTAGCCGTTCTAGGCTGACGACATTGTTGACATTAGCAACACATAAGAAAAAAAACAAAGGGACAACAGATGCCACCATGGCTAACACCCCTAGTGGGGAGGGGTCCTCCTCTGTTAAGGGGATCCCCAGCCCCACTTTCTTGTAGCAGGTGCGACAGTAGTAGTACCAGCAGTAGTAGTAGCAACAACAGCAGCAGTAGGAGCAGCAGTAGTAGTAGCAGCAGCAGTGGCACCAATCCACAGTCTTTGTCACCGGTGCCTCTGACCCCCTGGCCACCATTTAGAAACAGCTTGCAGCACTACAGCCGTTGGCCGCACAAACTTACACTAGTGACCCGCCACTTTTCATTCCTCTTGGGCATGCCAGCCTTGTTGTGTCTGCTGTCACGCATTACCTAGCGTAGCAGCAGACTCAACGCCAGCAGGAGACAGTGACCTCAATCCCTGGCCCCACTTTGGGCACCGGTTGCGGGCCAAAGGACTTTGAGACGCTGCCCCTGTCGCTTCTGGCCAACAAGCAATTCCGGAACGAGGAGCTCAGTTTCCACATTCGGGCGTAGGGTGAGGGCTTGTGGGCATACTACACCCTTCCGTACGACTCCACCTAGGCCGACCAGCTGTATGACGCTGGTCGCGTCGTACGCGCCCGCCTCCCCGTTGCTCTTCTGACTTCTCGCCTAACCCTAGAGCCCTTCCTCGCCAACATTATCGCTGGTGGGACACCAGACCTTGCAGCCGCATTGCACATCCTCACCCGTCCCCATTGCCTATGGAGCGAGGCTGAGACCATCCATTTGCTGAGGGAGTTCAACTCCCTAGACATGGGAGAGACCAAGACAATCATCGCTTACTAGGAGCGAGCTGAGAACATCCTCCGTCGCCTAGGCAAATCTGCTCCAACCTCTTTGGCCGTGGTCCTGACCATCAAGCTCGGTGCCACCAACGCGTCCGCAAACGTCTTTGTCCACTACTCTTAGGATGTCCTCTCCACCATGGCGGCCCAGGGCACCCTCATGCCCTGGGCATAGGAGCTCTTTCTCAGGATTGAGGAAGCTCGTTTGGAGTCCCGCCTCCAGCGCACAGCGGCCCTCGCCTCCCATGCCGTCGCTTCCGTGGCCGTCGCTTCCCCCAGCAATCTACCTTCACCAGCTTCTCATTGCCAGGGAAGAAGAAGCATCGAAGCAAGAAACGCACGGGTCAGCAGCAGCTCCAACAGCAGTAGTCGATTGGGTCTAGCGATGGTGGCTCGGTCTGCCACAACTGTGGCCAGCCAGGGCACGGGTGGTATACGTGCCCGCAATCGACGGATGAGGTGTGCGTCATCGCCACCATGTGTCACCAATGCGAGCGCCGTCTCGCCTCTGCCACCGTAGTTGTCGCCGGTCTCAACTCCTCCACCTCGTCCAACAGCTCCACTCCTTCGGCAACCACACTGATCTCGCCGAAGCCAACTCCGCAATCGCATCATCCGCAATAGTCCACACCGTCGTTCCCTTCACCGATGTTGTCCTCATCCTATACAAGCTCACGCGCTATCACTCTGCACTCAGTCTACACTCCAAGGCCGTCCACTTGTGAGCGTCAGTTGGAGCAGTTCATTGCGCTCTAGCTCGGCCTACCTCGCCCTGCCTCCCAGGGAAATGTGAGTTTCGTCAGCTTTTGTTCGTCTGCCCTATCCTACATAACTCAGACTGAGCTACAATCGTGTCCTTCTCCCTTGTCTATCTCGTCATCTTCTATGATCTCCTCTGCCCTCTTCCATGACAACGTCGCGTGGCTTGATGATTGGCAGTCTTGGTTCGCGCCCCCTTCCACCATGTCTGCATCTCTTGCTTGCTGCCATGTCATTGTCAGCGATGTGGCGACTCCGATCCATGACCCTGCCAAGACCTGGATCATTGACTCAGGGGCCACACATCACATGACGGCCTCTTGCAAGGCCTTTAGTGTGCTTGGTCCGGTTGGCGATGTGTCCGGTGTCCGAACGGGCTCCAAACAGGTGTTACCTGTCCGCAGCCTCGACGTCGTTCGTTTCCGTGGTCGTACTGGTGATGTCTTCGTGACCGGTGTCCTCTTCATCCCAAGTCTTGAGCTCAGCCTTCTATCCAATACTGCCCTTGATTGCATGAGCGTGGACGTTGTGCACTCGCATGGTGTTGGCATTATGTCGTTACGTCCGTCCGGTCTTGTCGTTTTGCATGCCAACGCCCGTGGAAACCTGTGGCACGTCCCTCGTATGTACTCCTCTCCTTTTGTCACTTCCGCGTCGGCCGCCACAGGTCATGTTTTTGTCACCAGAACACTCTCTCCGCAACACACCCGCCTTTGACATGTCTACTTTGCTGACGTGAATAGCTTGCTCCGCACCCAACCGGCATAGGACCTTGACCCGGACACTTTCCCTTGGTCGTGCCCCACGAAGTGCATTGATTGTGCTCATGGCAAGATACACCGGTCCACATACCCTAAGTCCTCCTTCCGTGCATCTGCCCCTCTAGACCTAGTCCATTCCTGTGTCATGGGTCCTCTCCCTACCGAGTCCATCGACAAACACGACCGGTATGCCCTCACCCTCACTGACAACTACTCTCGCTACTGCTGGGTCTTCGACCTTCTACAGAAGAGCGATATTGCCCATGCCATTTGGGTTTGGCTTGTCCTTGCGGAGCGGGAATGTGGTCGATCTCTTCACTGCTTCCACTCCGGTCATTGTGGTAAGTACATGGGCAAGACCACGACTTTTCTTGCCTCCCACGGTATCAACCACGAGACATCATCGCCTAGCACGCCCGCCCAGAAACAGCGTCCCCGAGCATTGGAATCGTACCATGCACGACACCATCTGCACTGTGCGGGTTGAGTTTGGCCTCTCCGATGGCTTCTGATTTGAAGCCACGGCCTACATGACATAGGTCTAGAACCAGATTCCCCATGGACCCCTTCCTCGCTAGTCCACCCCGTATTAGCACTGGTGCGGTCCGCCTGGCTCACGTCTGGGGCTCCGTGGCCATTGTGTGGCTGCGCGCTCTGTAGCAGAGCCGCAAGCTTACCCCTCGCGAATGTCCTTACACCTTTCTCGGTGTCTCTCGTCACTCCAAGGCCTGGTGCTTCTGGGATCCATCCCGGCACTACATCGTCGAGTTTTGCGATGCCCTTTTCTTTGAGGAGCTATTTCTCTCCGATCTCATTCACTCTGGCTCGTCGGTGTTCCTCCCGTCGCGTTGGGGAGTGGTGAGTCCGTCCTCCATCCTGTCGCTTCCAAGTGGCACATCACTTGGTCCCTCTGAGCCGGTAGCCCTAGTCGGGCCCCCTGGCCCCTTAAAGTAGACAGCCCAAATCGTGCTAGCTAGTCCCTCTGGGCCAACAGCCCCAGTCGCACTCGTTAGACCCTCCGGGCCAGTAGCCTCAATCGCGCCCGCTGGCCCCTCCGGGCCTACAGCCCCAGTCGCGCCCGCTGGTCCCTCCGGGCCAGCAGTCCCAGTTGCACATGCTGGCCCATCCAGGCCAGCAGCCCCGGTCGCGCCCGCTGGCCCCTCCATGTCTGCAACCCCAGCCAAGCCCGCTAGCCCCTCCGAGCCAGCAGCCCTAGTCGCACCCTCTGGCCCCTCCGGGCCGGCAGCCCCAGTCTCATCCATTGATCCCTCCTACCAGCGGCCCCAATCGCGCCAGCAGGCCTCTCCGGGCCAGTAGCTCCAATCGTGGCCGGTGGCCCCTTTGGACCGGCAGCCCCAGTAGCGCCCGCTGGCCCCTCCGTGCAGGCAGCCCTAGTCACGTCCGATGGTCCCTCTGTGCAAGCAACCCCGTCCGCCTCCGTTAGCCCGTCGGACTCGGTGCCATCTCTTGCCCTACCGCGCTACACGCCTGGCCCAGGCGACAGCCTCCGACCCAGGTCATCAGTGAGCACGCAGATTGCAGCATCGCGCCGTGGTCCCCTGTCGCTCCACGTGTCTCCTCCACTCCTACAGTCATGAGTGGGGACCCTGCCACCAAGGCTCTCAGCCTGACCACTTCAGCCATCATTGCCAACCTGCACCCGGGCTCCGCACTGGGCTACGCCATGCTCCATCTCGAGCATCGGCATGCCGTCATCGCTGCACTTGTGCACATCCTACCTAGAGTTCAAGATACACACGCTCTCTTAGTCTGCTCCATAGTACGCCCGGAGGACCCAGCCACTCTACACGAGGCTTGAGCCTCTCCTGAGGTCGCACACTGGGACGCTGCTTTTGCCAACAAGCTTGCTGCTATCTGGCAACACCACGTGTATGACCTTGTTGACCTCCCTCCAGGTCGGATTGCGATCAGTACCAAGCGGGTCCTCCAACGTAAATGGGAAGTCGGACGGGTCCTTGGACAAGTACAAGGCCTGCCTCACAGCCGAGGGATTTTCTCAGGTCCCCGGGGATGGTTACGACCAGATCTTTGCCCGAGTTTGCAGGTTCTCCACTAGCCGGGCGCTCTTCAGCCTGGTTGCCCAACATGGGTGGGAGGTGCATCACATGGACATGAGAAACACTTTCCTCCATGGCTCGTTAGAGGGTGAGAAGCCCCACATGGTGCAGCCCCCAGGCCTCGACGACGTTAGTGAGAGAGTCTCGCAATTGCGGAAGGCCCTCTATGGTCTGAAGCAGTCGCCTCGGTGCTACAACTAGGAGATCACCAGCACGCTCCTCCGTGGCAGCCTCCTGCGTAACACCACTGACCCCGCACTGTCCCTCAGCCCGCGAGGCCAGACCTTTGCCACTATTCTGGTCTACGTCGATGATCTCCTCATTGCGTCGCCAGACATGGCGGCCATCAGCGTGTCAAGGACCAGCTGTACACCGCCTAGTAGATGAAGGATATCGTGTCTACTCGAGTCTTTCTGGGCATGGAGCTCAAGCATGATAGCTCCAAGGGCACCCTCCACGTCCACCAGGCTTCCTATGTGAAGACCCTATCCACTCGCTTCGCCGAGGACCTACCCCTCGTGCCGAGGGCATCTTCACCCATGTCACCGGATGGCCAGGTGAAGCTGAAGAGTCCTGACCCAACCATTGTGGGGGAGCCAATTGACGTGACCACGTATGTGTGAGTCATCAGGTCACTGATGTTCCTGGCTACGATGACGCGCCCAGACATAGTGTTCGCCGTCAACCTCCTAGCTCAGTTTTCCCAGGAATCGCGTCACCTCCACTTTGAGGCCGCGATCCGAGTACTGCGCTTTGTTGTCTCGGCTTGTCGGTCAGGTCTCATGTTCCACCGCCAGCCATCTGTTGTCTGAGTGGACTACACCGACAGTGACTGGACTGGCAGTCCGGACGGTAAGAGTCACACAGGCAGGATCTTTCTGATTGGCGGCACGATTGTGTCCTGGCGTAGTGGCAAGTAGGGGTGCATTGCACGCAGCACTATAGAGGCTGAGTACGTGGCCATTGGCTCAGGCGCGTATGAGAGTGTGTGGTTGCATCGTCTGTTGTCCAAGTTTTGTCAGTCTGTCGCATCCATCACGTTGCATTTTGAGAATGACAGTGCCATGGCCATCGCCGACAATGAAGGCATTCATCACACACGCACAAAGCACATCGATGTTGAGAATCAATAAGTGCACTCATTGTTGTATGACGGCAGCATCAGCATTATGTGGGTTGAGGCAACACCGCAGCAGGCTCACTTCCTGACCAAGGCACTGAAGCGCAACTCGTTCAAGAAGGCTATGAGTTCGGTCGGCGTGCATTCGTGAGTTGCCCTCTTTGTCCTTGCCTGGACCTCTGCGTGCCTTAGGGGAATCTGGCTGTTGAATGTGTCTCTGTCGGCAATGTGCACTACGCCTGTGAGTCATGGTGGAGTGTTGGTTTCTCGCGCATCTCTCAGTGTGCTGTGTTGTGTCCTCCTGGCTTGTGTACATCGCCGTGCACATGACTGATGGTGAGATTCGACACTACTGGAGTGTCGTCTGGTGGAGTCGACGCACGCAGAGGGCTAGTCTCACTTCGCTGGAGCCTCCTCCCTGTGGCAACGTGCTCACCTCCATCGGCATGCCTCCTCGGCGGTCGGACCGCCAGCGGTCAGTGCCATCACAGATGCAGTCTGCATTTGTCTAACGTTGGCTCTGACTATACCGCTGCGTCTGCAGCGTCATGCTCTGCCTAGGGTCCATGTCTCATTTTGCGTGGCACTCTTTTTCATCATGGACCATCAAAGACACTGCCAAGGTTCTTGCCGCCATAACTATTTGTTGTTTTTTTTCTACTTCTTTCTGACCACATGACTTTGTTTGTAACGTTGGTACTATGGTATGGTCCATTTTCGGGCACATCGGATGACACCCGGGTTTTGGGTTGTCGCCCGTCTGGCAGGGCTCACCAAGAAAACCCTACCCGCCAGAAAATAGGTCTAAATCTCTTTTCTGATTGGCTGGTTGGCTGAGTAACAAGCTCTAAAGAGCTGGAGGGGAGCTAGAACTTGGAGGGGTCTCCCATTGTTGCTCATTCTTCATTCCTAGTTAGTCACTTTCAGTTTCGGTTGCTTTCTACAGCTAACACTAGCGCACGAGTTTCTGAATAACAAACCCAAAGCATCCATACTTGGACACTAGAGCGGCAGACTGAGGGGACAGCATGTTGGTGTATGGGCTTTGGCCTGACACCCCCTGACGACAGTGTCGTTCGTTTGTGTCTGACACAATACTCCGGTTGAGGATATGTTGGTCGAGACCCGCGCACCTGGTGAGTTTGACCGGTATAGCGTGGAGAGCCATTGCGTCCATGTGTTATGTATGTTCCATGCATGCGAGCAGGTGTGGTCGAGACCCGGAACCTGGAGACATGCTCCAGGGTCATGAGGAGACCTTGTTGATTTGTACCTCATATGTGATGTTTGACAAGTAGGTGGGTGATTGACTTCTTCCATGGTCGAGACCCGGGCACTTGGTGGGATGCACCATTGTCACAAGGAGACCCCGTGATGTGGTATGCTTGATCAGTGGTTGCTATGGTTGGTTGCTTGAGCCATCCTTTCTTGCCTTTGCTCAGGCATCATAATGTTGACAGTGGTGTCAGCCAGGGGGAGTGTTGGCGTGTGTGGCTTCCACCTGTCACGAGCGACGGCCAGGACAGCAGCCGTACAGGAGGACGCGGTGACATGGTCCCCGATGCGGACCCCGGAGGCACCTACGCGTTGACAGATGATGGACCACCCACTTGGAGCTGACCGAAGACTACCCCAGCGTCGTGGATGCAGTCTCGGACCTCTTGCACTTCTTCTGTAGCCTATCCTTGATGCGGACGTAGCTGGTGGAGGAGCACCGACGAGTGGTGGCTCCATCCACCACCAACTGCCGAAGAGCTGCCACGGCGCCCTGGGTGCTTGCCGGGGTGCTTTGCGGATTTCTACAGACGCTAGAGTTATCTCCGTGGACTGGCTCTCGAGCCCGATTTGCATGTTTTGCATTGTCTGTCCACCGATAGATGCCAGACTTGTGCATGTGACCAGTCGTATCGTCTGGCTTGAGATTATGCATCTGTAGGTTCAGACGGCGTTGCATTTGGATGCGTGTGCGCATAGGTACGGCCTAAACAGTGGTTTTGAGCCGGTTTTAGGACAAACAGGCATTGTTGCGTGCGTCACCCGTTGTGTACCGCAACAAGTATTTATGCTGTGTGCTTGTCAGTTGTCATTCTCTCTTTGCAGTTATACTCATTTCGAGCTTCCTGAAACTCTGTACGTGTCCCTACCCAGACCCTTGCAGTTTTGTTTCCAACTTGTGAATGTTGTCACACGCTGACCTTGCGCTAACGCATAGTGTCGCGGCAAGTGGTCAAGAAGGTTCTAGGAAGTTTCTCTTGGTATCAGAGCAAACGAGCCACAGCTCATTCTGCTGTGCAACAAAGATGCAGCAGCAGTGAGTGGCAGCAGCGGCAGCCACCCATAGCAGCGGCAGCAGATCCTGGAGGGACCCGCCACGACTAAGTAGCAGTAGCCGTGTCTGGCTACCAGTGTGTACACAGAGAGAAAAAAAAGGGAAGAAGCAGCTCGCAATTGTAGCTTGCAAGCCGTGGCAGCTTGCACTGGCGGCAGGAGCTCGCAGTAGCAGCAGCGGGTAGCAGCGGCAGCACGTACATGCAGCAGCAGTTGCGGCATGCAACGGCCATAGCAGCAGCGGCGGCGGCGAGCAGCTGCAGTAGCTGCTGTACCAGCATTCGCAGCAGCAGCAGCATCAGGCAGCAACCACAGCAGTAGCTGTAGCGGCAGCAGCAACAAGCAGATGCGAGCAGCAACACCAAGTGCTAGCAAGCAGCAGCAGCAGCAGTATGTAGCGAAGCAACGAGCAGCAGCAGTAGGCGGTTGCGAGCAACAGCAGGCGGCTGGCTGCGAGCAGCAGTAGCAGGCGGCAGCAAGCAGCAGCAGCAGTAGCAGTAGGAGCAGCAAGCAACGCAGCAGCGAGCAGCAGCAGCAGCTGGCAGTGAACAACAGCAGCTACAACGCTGTAGGAGTGGCAGCAGCAGCACGCGTAGGAGGAGGGGCAGCAGCCGCGGGGCAGGGAGAGCTGGCCCCGTCGCTGTCGTAGCAGGAAGCTGCCGTGCAGCTTCCTGCTGCCATGGCTCACCCATGAGGGTGAAAAGGGGGGGGCGTTGAGCTCGCCCGCAAGCGAGCTCGCCGAGCGAGCTCACTCGTCGAGCGAGCACGCTCGAGGAGTCGAGCGAGGCAGCCGGAAAAAAAAAAGGAGGAAGAGAAGGGGAAAGGGGGCCTCAAGTGGGGCACCCTAGAAAACCCCAAAGGGGGCACCCGAGGAGGTGGCACCATCACAAAAAAAAGGAGAAGGAGGACAGGGGGGTCCTCGAGTGGGGTAGTTGAGTAAGGCCCGGGACGAGGTACCCCGCTTGTACCGAGCGTTGGTGAACAAGAGAAATAAAAAGGAAAGAGGGAACGTTTGTGTTCCTTTTATATTCCCTTTTTGTGGCTTGAGGCCACTACCATTGGCTGTCGACAAGAACCACTATCGTAGCATCCATTGCAAGAGTTGTAGCAGTTGCAGCAGCAGAGAAGGTGGCTTGAGGCCACAGCCGTCGGCTGACGACGGCACCCGGTGCAGCATTAGCACCGAAGGCGACTTGAGCTTGCACACTTGAGTCGCACACCACCGCGCTACTAGCGCGGTGGTGACCGTCCTCGTGACGCAGTCGTAGCTTGTCTGAGAGACTATGCTTCGATTACTCACCTCCCCCTGTGGTCTTGTGCCAGCGGGAGCAAGTGTTGTGTGGACTCACCTACGCCGAGCTCCCAAGATGAGCAGACTGGCGTGGCACGGAGTGCAGTCTGCGCCGTGGTTGGCATCGGCTTTGCATACATGGCAGACACCGCGTCCACAGTGGCAGTTGCAGCCGTGGCACACACCTCAGGCGTCTATCGGCTTTGCCCGTTACTACTATGGGGATCGACACCTTGGCTGGCGCCAGTGTCGCCAGCATCCTGCCGGGTGGCGATCGCCCTGGATACGGCTCCACCCTTCTTCTCCATTCGACTTAGAGACATCGGCCAAAACTATGGCATCCCTCAGTGGAGCTATGGCGGTGTTGTATTCCGAGCTCCAGGGACAGAAGCGCATGGTGCAACAGCTCACAGACCATGTGGTCTCGAAGTGGGCCGTTTCCACCATACCGCTACATACAGCTACATCTTCCTCCTTGCCATCCTCACCTCCGTCAGTGTCATCACCTGACGATGCAATGCCTCCCAACCTTAGCTCCACATCTGACGCCCTTCGCTCTGTGTTGGAGTCAGTTGGAGCCATCTCGACCGTTGACCCCTCCACTTCTGTGGTACTCCCTTCAGCTCAGCGTCGTCGCGCTCGCACTCGGCATGCAAGGCAGCGGATGGCACATTTGGCAAGACGTGCCTAGGAGGCAGAAGCAGTCGCAGCAGTGGCAGACTTCACCACAAAGATGACTCTCTCGTCCCCAGTCGCAGAGTTGGTGCGGCATCCCTTTGCAGCTCCTACCGGTGGGTCGGTCGAGGGGGGGATGGAGTGTCCGTCGACGCCCACCGGAGAGTGCAGGAGGGATGGGACAAACGGTGCTTCACGACAGGGCACTCTTTGTGAGGACGAGACACCTGAGGAGTGGTCCGACGTGGAGTCGGAGACAGACAAGTGGTCTGACGCGGGGTTGGTGGCAGACGTGGGAATGGAGATGGAGATGGAGATGGAGACTACAGTTGACGTAGCAGAGACCATGACCACAGAGGCAGGTGTGGCGGTAGCAGTGGATGTGGTAGTAGTATCAGTGGCGGTGACAGCCGACAAATGTGGAGCAGACGTCCAGGCAATGGGTGTGTCAACAGCCATCGACGTCGTGACGATAGCAGCAGTTATAGTCACTGCTGCGGACGGGACGCCGGTAGTGGATGCGCTTGTTGGTGCAAACACCACGATGGTCGTCACTCCGGTAGCAGCCGATACGGCCTCTGGAGGGGTAGACGTTCCCTTAGTCACATCATCAGCCATTGCAGGTACATGTGCGGAGGGGGTACCCAGAGAGGCAGGAGACGTCGAGGTTGTCAGCACTTCCATTATGACCGGTGCCACTGCGCTAGCTGTCTTTGAAGGCATAGCCGTAGCGGAGGATGCAACTCGAGTAGTAGCTGATGTACCAGCAGCCAAGCAAGCCCCTTTGCTCGAGCGTGTACACTCTATGGTTTACGACAAGGAAGATGCAGTGGCACGCGCCGACAGGCACCTACAGGACCTCACGATTGAGCTGCGTGTAGTGAGTACACATTGGAGCACCGCAGACGCCGCGGGTCGTCGTGATGCAGCAGCAGATGTCGAGGATCTGTACAGGCGCCTCGAGACTGCTCAGTGGACATTTCAAGGTGCAGTGTGGAGGCGGTCAGACTTGCGCCGACAGGTAGAGGAGGCGATATCAGTGGATGCCTCGGCAGCGGAGGCCCATGCCGGAGTAGCCGCTACCGTGGTCAAAAATTCTGACAGTTGAGTTGCGGTGCTGTCCACAGCATCTGATGAGCCTACAACAGTCACCCTTACAGGTGCAGCTTTCGTGGAGGATGCAGAGCGTGCTACGAACCTTCGGCTCCTGGCTTCCCTTACCGGCACCGCTGACACCGTGGCGGTTCCAGCTCATGACACAGCTACACACATCCGTGGTGCAGTTCTAGTACCCAAGCACTTGCGGTCCGCGATCTGTGAGCAAGATGCAGCCATGGCTCGAGCGGAGGCACAAGTGTAGAGACTCATGGCCGAGCTCTGGGAGGCCAGCAGCCATTGTTACACTGTAGATGTTTCAGCACGACAAGGTGCTGAGGAGTGCATAGAGGATGTGCACACACGTCTCGAGGCAACTGAGAGGTCTCTACAGGGTGCACGTCGACGACGGGTAGACGCTCACCAGTAGGTGGACGATTGGCTACGCACTTGGGGTTCGCAGGAGCCCCAAGACGTACGAGCTCTTGATGGTGGCGATGATGCCACAGAGACGGATGCTGACATTCATCCATCAGTCGGTGACCGAGGGACAGGTGTGTCAGCAGCAGCCAGTACCTCCACAACACCACCTCTTAGAGATGCAGACGCTACAGATGCAGACGCGTTGTCTGATGTCGATGCCTTGCCAGCAACTCGTCACCAGGCAACAGATGATCAGACAACTGACTTGCGCGATGAGGCAGCGAGGCTGTAGGAGGTAGTGGCTCGTGCCGACGCACACGTGATCGAGGTCCACCGTCAGGTCCGTTCCACGACTGACCGTCTACATGCCGCGAATGCAGCCGGCCGGTCAGCAGCCGCAACAGAGCTCGACCAGCTTTACACGCGTCTCGACACTACAGAGTACACATGGCAGTGTGCAGCTCAGTAGTTGGCAGGCACACACCAGGTGATGCAGTTGGAGGAGGCCCTCAGCGCTGCACCAGTCAGAGGAGCAGGTGACGAGAGCAGTGATGACTACGACAGCGACGACGTCGACAACGACGATGACAACATCGCCGACGGCGCTTCGGGATGAGGCCATGTGGGAGCGCATCCAACCAGCATCATTATCACCCTTGCTATTGTCTCGCAGTGGGGTGTGGCCATGGGGGAGCCAGCCTCTGCAGCCCAGGGGGGTGTTGGTGTAAGGGCTTCAGCCTGACACCCTCCTGACGACAGTGTCGTTTGTTTGTGTCTGACACGATGCTCCGGTTGAGGATATGTTGGTCGAGACCCGCGCACCTGGTGAGTTTCACCGGTGTGGCATGGAGACCCATTGTGTCCATGTGTTATGTATGTTCCATGCATGCGAGCAGGTGTGGTCGAGACCCGGACCCTGGAGACATGCTCCAGGGTCATGAGGAGACCTTATTGATTTGTCCCTCATATGTGATATTTGACACGTAGGTGGGTGATTGACTTCTTCCATGGTCGAGACCCGGGCACTTGGTGGGATGCACCATTGTCACAAGGAGACCCTGTGATGTGGTATGCTTGATCAATGGATGCTATGGTTGGTTGCTTGAGCCATCCTATCTTGCCTTTGCTCAGGCATCATTATGTTGACAGTGGTATCAGCTAGGGGGAGTGTTGGCGTGTGTGGCTTCCACCTGTCACGAGCGACGGCCAGAACAGCAGCGGTACAGGAGGACGGAGCGACATGGTCCCCGATGCGGACCCCAGAGGCACCTACGCGTCGACAGATGGTGGACCACCCACTTAGAGCTGACCGACGACTACCCCAGCGTCGTGGATGCAGTCTCGGACCTCTTGCAGTTCTTCCGCAGCCTATCCTTGATGCGGACGCAGCTAGCACCGGAGCACCGACGAGTGGTGGCTCCATCCACCAGCAGCTGCCGGAGAGCTACCACGACGCCCTGGGTGCTTGCCGGGGTGCTTTGCGGTTTTGCTACAGACGCTAGAGTTTTCTCGGTGGACTGGCTCTCGAGCCCGATTTGCATGTTTTGCATTGTCTGTCCACCGATAGATGCCGGACTTGTGCATGTGACCAATCGTATCGTCTGGCTCACGATTATGCATCTCTAGGTTTAGACGGTGTTGGCATTTGGATGCGTGTACGCAGAGTTACGGCCTAAACAGTGGTTTTGAGCCGGTTTTAGGACAAACTGACACTGTTGCGTGCGTCGCCAGCTGTGTGCCGCAGCAAGTATTTATGCTGCGTGCTTCTCAGTTCCCATTCTCTCTCTACAATTGTATTCATTTTGAGCTTCCTGAAACTCTGTACGTGTCCCTACCCAGACCCTTGCAGTTCTGTTTCTAACTTGTGACTGTTGTCACACGCTGACCTAGCGCTGACGCTTAGTGTCGCGGCACGTGTTGTGTGGGCTCACCTACGCCGAGCTCCAGAGATGAGCAGACTTGCGTGGCAGGGAGTGCAGCCGGCGCCGTGGTTGGCACCCGCTCTGCATACGTGGCAGACGTCGCGTCCACAGTGGCAGTTGCAGCCGTTGGCACAAGACCACAAGGGGAGGTGAGCAATCAAAGCACAGTCTCTCACACGTGCTACGACTGCGTCACGAGGACGGTCACCACCGCGCTAGTAGCGCGGTGGTGTGCGACTCAAGTGTGCAAACTCAAGTCGCCTTCGGTGCTAATGCTGCACCGGGTGCCGTCGTCAGCCGACGG
>SZWC01005679.1:74602-113733 GCA_023375785.1 Penium margaritaceum | reverse complement strand
TATCTATATCTATATCTATATCTATATCTACATCTATATCTATATCTATATCTATATCTATGTCTATATCTATATCTATATCTATATCTATACCTATATCTATATCTATATCTATATCTATATATATATCTATATCTATATCTATATCTATATCTATATCCATATCTATATCTATATCTATATCTATATCTATATCTATATCTATATCTATATCTATATCTATATCTATATCTATATCTATATCTATATCTATATCTAAATCTATATCTATATCTAGATCTAGATCTATATCTATGTCTATATATATATATATCTATGTTTATATCTATATCTATATCTATATATATATCTATATCAATATCTATATCTATATCTATATCAATATCTACATCTATATCTATATCTATGTATATCTAGTCTACATATATACATTAATATCTATATTTACTATGTATCTATATCCACATCTATAGCTAGATTATTATGTATATCTATATCTATTTCTATGGCTTTTTTATATCTATATCCATGTTTATATCTACATATAGAGCATAAGATATATATAATAGAGATAAGTATGTAAACATAGTTATATACATGGCTTAAGGTACTAGAAAGAAGAGACATTAATCTATATGTAGATATAATTTTGGATGTAAATATTGAAAGAAACGCAAAATTCGTTGAACCAATTCTATTTTTTTTAATGGATTGATTTTATGATGTTAGTCATAAGCATGTAATTATTATCACTCTTTAAGAAATGAATGTATATTTTTCACTTGATTCACCCATTTAATAATGGTGAAATGCACATATCTTCCATCTTTTAGTATTTAGTGAGGATAGATGAAGAAATCATGTTTGAATATTTCATATTCATATTATTGAGTAAAGTGAGAGAGTAATCGACTTTGACAAATCCAAGAACAAATTCGTTCTTTGTGTATTCAGTTGTTATTATTTGGAAATTTTAATTTAATATCCATTGCGACCTTTGGTAGAATACATTTATATTCTTCGAGTTAAAATTACTTTCATGAATTGCATCCTTGTGACTATGTTAAAGGAAAATCTAATCCATTCGAACCATGCATGATGATTCAAAATTATTATTAACGTTGTTATGCATTGAAGTTTTTCACTTTATAATAACATATTTACCAATCGCTTTGATTCAAATGTACTTTTCATCTTGTTTTCAATCATTTTTGCCTTAGATTTAGATCTGTATTTCGCTAAATTGATTTTGTCTTGTCGTTTTTTGGAATGATATTCTGGAGCTCACTTGTAATGCGGCCTGGCGCGGCTCATGCTGTTCCTTTCTGACCGATGAATGGCATTTCATAGCTTTTTTCTTCTGTTCGTAGAGTGTATTCTTTGCGGCTAGAACTCTATCGCAAACTATCAGGTTCGCAAGTTCAACTTTCCTTGATTTTTTTTCTATTACTCGCCAGGTTTGCGGAGTTGGATTTCTCTAGCAAAAGCTCCAATCCACGTCTCCGAGGACTTGGCCTTGAGCCCATTCCGACTGGTGACGTTGCTTAAGTCGCCATAGTTAGAAGACGCGTTTCTACACTTGGTCGCGGTACCCTGACGCTGATTAGGACTTCGCTGTTTGCTAGCCGAACCCATGCTGTGCTTACCTCGACACTGAGCGACCGCCCACGCAGTCGTGTGGGGTCTTGGCACAGTCGAGGAAAGCACCCGTTCTTTCACTAATTCATGTTGCGAAATCTTATTGAATTCTTACCACGAGACAACAATCTCGATGGGGTTTGAAAACATGAAATCGAAACAACAATCGTCTAGCATTGTTGACAAATGTCTGAGGTCGACATTATTCTTCGAATGCGCCAAAATCGTGGCAAACGTGTTGCACTCGGGTTGTTTCGCTGTGACGTACCGATCCATGCACAACTAGATTTGATGTTCAATATGCGCTTCTCTCCATCTGGAAACCTGTACATCCTTGCAACCAGCCTGAAATTCCACTTTGTATTTTTATCCAAATAGGATCCCGGTGCATGCGTGCATTGGCACGGTGGGATCGCGAACTCGACGAATCACGCAGATTCCGTGAAAGAATCCTTATTTGACGGTGCACTGACGTAAAAATTTGGAACCTCCTTGTCAAATCCCCTTATTTGGTTTGTTCCGAAAACATTCCTACTCAAACCCTCCAACCTCGCTTCTTTGGCACAAGTCAATTAAGAAATTCAATATTTTCATCGATGTCTTGCCGCGGAAGAGTGAGGAAGCTGACTATCTGCCCCATCTAGCCAAGGGTAGTCCGGTTGAGACGAGCTACATACGTCGATGGCAGGGAAGCGAGACGCGATACGAAGGAGCGACAATTTACGCCACGAACATGATGTCACAATCTTTTTAAAATATCATGCTTTCTAAATATATGTAGACGAGGAAATGTTCTTTTCGCAACATAAAAGGCGGTTTGGTGCCCCTGAACCGCACTCTGACTTGAAATCTCGAAACAGACCATGCATTTCTGGGTGAGTGAAAAGTTTCAGCTGAGTGATTTAAATAGTTACGCCTTTACAGGTATGACCCTCGCTTTTGTCTCGAGACAAATCGAATTTCGCATCTGGATGGAAATGAAAAACACATCAGCCAATACTTCTCACTTTGTTGTAGTTCGTTTATCTTGTCCGCGGACAAACGGGGATACTTTCCGTCACGCAACAACGAATAGTCGTGGGTTTGTGTAATTTTAGATGTTGTCGATAGAAGACACTGTTTACCAATCGACTGCGGAAGTGGGAAGATCTGAAATAATGACATCATCCATAGGAAGAGCAGTAGAAGGTTTCGTCATACCTATTCAGCCGTAACCGAAGGTATGCTTGTCTGAACTTCGCCAAGAACCTAGCACCTTATCACATTTACGCCGGCAGGTTCTTCCTGCGAAGGGAAGGGGATAAATTCATTTCCTCATCCTGAGGACATGCAGATAGATCTTCGACAGCTACTCTGACGACTCAAATCGCACCCCACCTCCTGCCCTCCCTCTCTCGCTAAACTGCGTGATAGGCAGCGACTGAGCCAGCATGGAACTTGTATCCGCCCTGCTTATCAGGACGGCATCCATCCCCGTCAGCGTGTGAAAGCTGTGTTGAAATCATTCTCAAATTTGTTTTCATACAAATCGTGTTAGTTGACATAGGGGGATACCTCGACACAAGAGAATCCCAGAAGTTGAACCCGACTCCCCGAGGCAGGAAATCATGCCGCAGAGCAAAGGTTAGAATTTTTAGACCACGATGTGAATTGCGAGCTGATTTTCAGTCTTGAAATTTTCGTCTTTACACGGTATTTAGACCGTGTATAGACGAAAACATATTGAAAAGATAAGGGCCGAGGCAAAGTTATCTTCAATAACTTTGATTTTTGCACATGGGGTGTTGGAACCCTCCTAGTATTCTTTTGAACCATACTCGTAGGAAAATGGGAAAAAACATCAACACACGTACAAACCAGAGAGAAGAAACAGACTCTTCAATGCAATCGGTCGGATATACAAGTTGCCCATGTGCTTTCTGGTCCATGTTTGCGTTGCCCCCAATTATGGCTAATCGCCCGCATCCTAGGAACGCATGGCCAGGTCGCCCCAGCATTCTATACTCCCAGGAATTATCATCAAGACGCCAAGTACGGATAAGTTCTTATCGACGTCTTGCCCCAACTTTAAAAAGTGAGGGCACTGTGGCGATAATGTTTTGTACCGCACATGGCTGAAAGGGCGGTGTTTTCATATGCCCATCATTTGGGTCGAAAGATGAACGGTGTCCATACTTGAAAGGGAAAAGTTGTTGATGTCCACAATCGAAAACGGAAAAACGGCAGTACCCATGCTTGAAAACAAATGACAATTGTGCCATCAATTAACGTCCCTCGTGGGCACGGCTGCCATGTACTTCATGTTTCTAGCAGACTTGAGATGGATTCAAACATCAGTGACGATACGAATTGCTATTGCATTGTCGGCCAACGTCAGCATTATGTGGAATGCAATTCACTTGGTTCGATAGGGTTCTGACGTCGTTTTCAGAGGGGGGGGGGGGGGGTATGACACTTCATATTGCAAGGACTTCAGCTCGTAGCTATGCGTTGCACACCATATGGCTGATTGCGTCACCCAACTGATTTCATTGAAGGATCTTGGAAGTTCACGCTCTCGCTGATTGGTTTGCCTGGAACGCATCCCTATCTTTGCGTTGATTCTTTTATGATTTGATTGCCTGTCTCATTGCAAATAATGCCAGGTTCCCGAGTCACAATGTATCTCCCACGATGCACGTCTACAGTGTGAGTCACTTCGCTCCTCTCATACGCACGGTGGAAAAAAACATGTTTTCCGCAACGAGGCATGCTCATCGTTGGGGGTTATGGCCTTGCTAGCCAATGTGGTGTAGCTCACTCTCGATAATCTCGCACCCCTTCACGAGGCCTTGGTTGAATGCGCATGGGAGACAGAATGGGGGTATCCAAGCTATTTAGTGCTATGTTTTCTGGCCGGGTTTTCTCCCGATTGCGGGGGACATGCAGCAGACACTTGGTGGACCTGTGGTATCATTTTGGTTACCACCCGACGAGAGCGACGACGAGGTGACCAATGAACTATGCTTGACGCGCCCGACTCCTCTTCACGAGAATAACGATATGCCCAACGCTCTGCACCCGACGATGCTCCGCGCACTATAGTCGGTGATGCTCCACGCTTCACAGCCGAGGCTCTCCTCAGGACGTCGCTTGTAGGCAGTTGAGTGCAATCAAACAAGGGCCCGCCTGTCGGGGACAACGATGAGGCCAAGGCAGCCGATGCTAGGGCAAAGGCCGCTCCTCCCAAAACCGCCAAGTCGACCCCGAATGTGCAGCCCTAAAGAAGCGGAAGGCTACGGTTGACTTCCTCGGTGGCACGTCCTTTGAGACCACGGGCAAGTGCAAAGCTACTATAGAAGAGTACGCGATTGACATTGGCATGCCGCTGAGGTGGCTGAAGAGCGACCGCACGCGCTTTGTGGTGCCTTGGAAGAAGTACGTCGCCAAGAAATGCCTGTGGATTGTTCTTGCATCATCAAGCAAGAGGCCTGATTCCTTCAATATCACCTCGTTCACGGTCGACGACCTCTGTGATCCCGGTGTTTGCCGGGTAACCCAGTGCCCTCCACACGGTGGGTCCTACGGCACATCCAAAGCACCCTCACGAAGGACTCGCCGGAAACACAAAAGGGACAATAGGCAATCATCACGAACGTCAGGGAGAATTTATTGTACACCACTTTCTACTACGCTAAGAAGGCCTGCCTGGAGAAGATGTACGAACGACCGAAGATCTAGCACATTTGACTTGGTGTTCGTTGCATTGGGTGCCTGTCACAAAGGTTCCAAGAACACTCGGTGTGTGCTCATGATGGACATGACCCACACAAAGAATGGACACAAGGAAGTGCTACTTATCATACAATTTATTGACGCAAACGACAATGCCATGCCCACGGCGTACGGCTTGGTGTCTCGAGAGGATGAGCGGGACTAGACGTAGTTCTACGAGCTTGTGGCAGTAGCATACCCAACCTTGGCACAGACAGGAACCACGATCATATGTGGCCGTAAAAAGGGCTTGGGGAACTTGGTGGAGGGAAAACTACCCGGTACAATGCACACCTACTACACCTAGCACCTCACGAGGAACATGCAATCTAAGTGCCAGAACAGGTTGAGTACGCTTTTCTAGAACCTGGCCCACGCGACAATACAAGAGGATTGGGATGGGACCCTGTCCAAGATACGCCGGTCGGCTCCAAAGGGCCCTGGACTAACTGTAAGATGATAATGGGTAACCAAGTATCTCCAAGGAACGCTGGAGCAAGCTTTACTACCCCGTACCTTGCATAGGACACACCACAAGCAACGCCATGGAGTCATTACATGGTTAGCTCATGGAGCTCAAGAAAATGTACCTGTACTTCTGCTTTGTGAACCTCCATGTCTTCGTGCAGAGGCTTTGGAACATCCGTTGCAAGATGGCACATGACACGGAAGGCGACGTTGCGTCGGCTCTATACCTGAAGGTGTAGAACAATTGTGACCATAGTTAGGAGTACATCTTATAATTGGATGGAGACGACACGGGGCCTTGGACAAGCGGTACAGCAATGCGCATAAATTGTTCTCCACGCCGCGTGGACATTAGCACCAAGGAGTACTCGTGCCGAAGATGACGTATTCATCGGGTGCCATGCCCGCAAGCCTGCAGCCTTCTGGTGGAGAATGCCCTCAACCCCATGACGTACGTGGACATTGGCTACCTCAACCTCGGCTACAAACATACCATTCCTCCCCATTCCTCTTGTCCAAGGTAAAGCTTCTGAAGTCGGTTGAACCGAAGTGGCTCTAGGGTGGCTCACGTCACGGTCGCGAGCGTCAAGCCATAGTGAGACTGGACAGGTTCGTAAAGCTGAAGAAGTGACGCATCTGTGCCCACCGTGGGAAGCAAGGCCACCTGCGTCGTGCATCTCCTAACAAGGAGGCACCAACTCCCCAGCAGATGACAGTCGCACGCATCACACAACATGAAGCGGGGTGTCGCATGAGGACGTCTTGCATGTCAAATGCGGAGGCTATGAGGTACTCTAAGGAGGAGTTGGAGGATATTTCCCTTACTAAGGAGGAGTCAGATTTGGACGAGGAGGGGGAGGAGGAGGAGGAGGAGAGGAAGGAGGAAGAGGAGGAAGAGGAGGGACGTGAGGGGGAGGAGGAGAAGGAGGAGGAGGAAGGGGTCGACCACCATGATGAGGTAGTCGATCCCATCTTTGTCTCTAGTGAGGATGAAGGGGTCGACCGCCACGATGTAGAGCATCGTGAGGAGGCATGGATGGCTTTCCATGAGGAGGTCGACAACATGAACCGTTCATTTATGATGTGGTAAGTTTGCCTCAGTTGCTTATCTGCCACTGCCTTGCATTGCATTCCAACAACTATTTCATGATGCTAAGGAATGTTTTTTAAGTCTGGTCCTAACTCATGACCCCCCTTCTTGTTTCCTTCCATCCGTGCACTTTGTAAAGCTCTCAATAATAGTTGAAATGGAGGAGGGTCATGCCACATGACAAGTGGCCCGAGTTGCACTCCTCCAGTAGACTAGTTTCCCTAGTGTGTGTAGTTAGGTTGGTAGTGTTGTAAAACTCGGTTTCTACGGGACATCTGTTTCCCAATCATTTTCATGTGTTCAATAAAACCAAACTTCCATGTGTGTTGAACATCATTAAGAACCAAAACAAAAAGTTGTTCACGAAAGAGCGTTAACAAGCTCATTTCAGTTTCTTTCAATCGACCCTCTGTTTAGTCTATGCACTTGGTCACAAAAGTTCAAACATGAATTCATGTTACCCACCTGACTTGTCAATGGTCTTCATATTGCAAGTGGGTGCAACATTAACGTGTAAGCCACTCTATTTGTACTTGTGGTAGCCAAAGACTACAAGATATGTGGGGATGTGCCAGTGTGTTGTGGAATACCACGATGAATGTCTAATGGATGGCTGAACAAGTGAAGTAGAATCAGATGATGTGCACGGAGAAGTCATTTTCTATGATGAGGATGATAACATTTTCCACGATGAGGATGAGGACCTTTTACGATGCATTTCCCTGTCAGGGATGACAAGGATGTGAATGTGAGGTGTGCCAGTGGCTCTCGTTCTGTAGTGTCCTTGAAGGGGTTCGATGCAGAGTGGTTTGAGTAGTAATGACTCTTCTTGGCTATCTGTAGAGATGTGGTACTTTGTTCACATGACAATTGTGTCCATTGAAGTGATGACATTCCATACCCATAAAATAGACAACAACTCTATCCATTTCTCATACCATAGCAATGCATCCATGCTCCATAAAGAAATACGGTCATGATGATTTATTCATCACGCGTGTACAATGTGATGGAGGCTATGTGGAAAAGAACACCTCCAACCCACTTTGACATTCAAGTATTCTAACGATGTGCAACATCATACCTTGCCCATGCGTCTCACGGTATTAACACTTGAATGCCCATAACGATGCCATGTGGAAAAAACACAAAGCACCCACAAAACACTACGCCAATACAATAGTTATACCCACTAACCGTGTTTTAAATACCCGAAAGGTTTGTAAGATAACACAACAGTTTGCGATGGCAAAAACATGTTCCACACAAATCATGTATTGGCCACATGGCAATGTTGCTCACAACATTCACGTGATCAGACGCCCATTGATGGTGCGCACGGCGTCGCCAAATTCCATCGTGGAAAACATCTCATTGCCACTAGTCGCATCCATTCGACCACCCTTCATTGGCGATTGTACTATCCTCTTTCGTGCGGTACGCAAATGTTGCCTTGAGCACAAGAAAAAACGATTTACATGCATGGCTCCAGCTTAAACAAATTCCACACCGCACAACAGCAAACGACGAAACAAACCACAGGCTGTCAAGACAGCTTGTCAACATGCGACGTTTGTTAAGGACCTGCAGGTCGTTCATGTTTGAATACTTTGAGAAAATAGTGGAACCGTTGTCATTTTGTTCGTTAATTGTTTGCTCTATGGAAAACATGGGCACCGCTATCATTTCATTTTTGACTATGGATACCGCTGATCTATCAACCCAATTGATGGGTACCGCTGTACTTGCGCCCTTGCTGAAAATCACTTTCAATCAAACCATGTCATACATCATTTGGACACTATGTCCACCCTCCATAGTTGGCTGGCGTTGTCACCGATATGTTCATAATGTTAGCTACTAAGCTAACCACCATTGGTAGAGAATCCGCAAAACCAAAAAGGCTCACAAAGGTTTTAAACCCTTCTTGCTTTGTTCACACGCGTCATGTACCCCAAACTTAATCAGGCATACACTTCACCTTCAAGATTACTAACGTCTTGGCATTGTATCTCAAGAAAAGATCAAGTCGTCAAAACGTAAGAGATCTTCAAGCAAGGGTTAATTACTCAGCATGTAAGACAAGTTTCTTTAGAACTGTCTGTCCAGTCTTAGAACTCAAAAGCACATCCCTGGGAAGTGGCCTGAACCAGCCACATCACTAGTAGACTTGCACTATGGACTTGACACACAAGCATCCTTGTGTCAAGGTAACAGACCAACCATGTAGCATCCAAGAAGCTGCAAGCTTCCATAGAAAACAAGATGTGCATGGGGCCGGGATCAAACTCATGACCTCTCACTTGGCCAAATCAACAAAATGGCCAAGGTAACCAGTCACCCACATGGTGTACTCGCAGATCATATCTCACAAGGGACAAAGCATAGTTGAGTCACACTTCAACGGATCCAGGGGTCATACCTGCACAAGGGGCAGAGCATTCCTAATCCATCCTACAACACTAAACAAGGGGCAAAAACATTCAATGATTCTCTCCCTTGTACCTTGTGTGAGTGGCCATCATCATTCATCATCACTTGCGTTGACCATGTCGATACCTTGCCTGCCCGCCCGGTGGAGATCCTATTTCAGTTGCATTGTAAGCATATCAGCCCGGTTCAGCTTGGTAAAAACATACTCAAGCTCTACTGTCTGCTTGTAGACCACGTCTCGAGCATAGTGGTAGCGGATCTCGATGTGATTTGTGCACTTGGATTGGACGGGGTTCTTGGACATGTCAATCGTGCTCATGTTGTCAATCTTGATCACCGTCGCTGTTGCCTGTGGTGCCTTCATCTTTGATAGTAAGCTTTGTAGCCACTACATCTCTGTGCACACCTTAGCCAAAGCGATGTACTTAGCTTCAGTTGTCGATAGAGATATACATTCTTACTTGCGACTTGCCCAAGATACTGCACCTCCTTTGAACATACACACGAAGCTAGTGGTATATTTTCTATCATTGATATTCCCTCCCCAATCAGCTTCGGTGTAGTACATGAGACGGAGTGACTCGCATCCATCAATGCCTCCAAACCGGAGCCCCACGTGCTGTGTCCCCCGAAGGTTGCGCATAATGCGCTTGAAAACCTGCCAATGAAGTGGACTAGGATTGGCCACAAACACAACAACAACATGGGCTATATCTTGTCAGGTGATGACCATGGCATACATCAGACTGCCCATTGCAGGCTGGCATGTTATGCCCAGCATGCCACCTTTCTCTGATTCGTTGGATGGGGACATGGAGGAAGAGAGCTTGCACTCCGAGCTCATGGGTGTGCTGCCAGGCTTGCAATCTGCCATGCCGTATCTTTTGAGGATAGAGTTAATGCATTTTGTCTGGTTGAGGCAGATGTTACCTGCTGCTCTATCATGCTTGATGGAGATTCCAAGGTAGAAGTCAAAAGGACCCATGTCCTTCATCTAAGATCTACTACTCAGCTGCCCCTTTAGATCATCTAGCAGCCACGTAGAAGAAGAGCATCCACCGCCACCCATGTCCCATTCTCCTCGATGGAGCTGAGTTCACTGCAAATTGCTTCATCCCACTCCACTTTGTTAGGCCATGTGAGTGCCTCTGCGACAGACATTGGCTCCTCTTGAGCCATGAAAGAATAGTTGAAGCCTGTCCATTCACCCCTATCTGTGTCATAATGATGTCGAGGTACTTTGAGGCATGAACTGCTCCTTGGACCTGCTGGTCATTGTTGTTGATGTGGAGGCTGGAGGTCTACTTCATCGTTGATGATGGAAGAGGAATCATCCTCATGGTGAGAAGGATCAGATACGTCAGAATTACAGTCTGATTGCTCCGGGTAATCCCCATCAGCTCCTCTCCCTTTTGGAGCACCTAGTTCATGCCATTGTGCTAGTGCTTCCTCTCCCTCCTCAAGTAGAGTGAGCCGCTATCCTTGTTTTGGAGCATTCTTGAGTTCAAGAAACTCTCCCTTAATCACAGACCTTTCATAGAAATCCACATCTTTGCTACGAATGACCTTCTTGGTTCCTTGATCCCAGATTCTGTATGCTTTGTGGGCAGTGTCATAGCCGATAAAAGTGTGATTTCCGCTCTTGCATCAAGCTTTCTAGGGCCATCGTCGGCCTCGACCTTCGTAAAGCTTGTGCAACCAAACACCTTGAGGCGTCTAGCTTCTTGGCAGGCCATGCTTCTTGAGGCGTCTTCAGCTCTTTTTTTTGCTTCTTCTTGCCTCTCCTTTACACAGTTGTTGCATGTGTGAGGTTCACAAGATAGGTAGCTGTACATGCTGCTTCAGCCCAGAACCTAGGAGGCAGCTTGGCTTTAAAGAGCATGCACCTTGTCATGCCCAGGAGGGTCTTGTTCACCCTCTCTACTACGCCATTGCTTTGAGGTGAGTGGGGGGTAGTTTTCTGGTGTTCAATGCCTTACAACTTGAGCCACTCTTTGCAGGCTTCGTACTCTCCCCCATTGTCTGTCCTAAATGCCTTCACCTTCTGTATACAATGACTGAACCATAGCGAGAAAAACCTATACATTATCCTCGACCTCACTTTTCTTTTTGAGAAAGTATATCCAGACATTGTGGCTGTTGTCATCGATGCATGCCACGAAATATCTGGTGCCTCCATTTCATTGTATGCAAAAGGGACCAAACACATCAGAGTGGACGAGGTCAAGGGGGGGAAACGCTAGGCAGCAGGTTGGGGCAGCAGCGTTGTTGATGCAGTGTGCGGGCTTCCACGCTCCTTGCTTAAGTCTGCTACCCCCTCAGTCTGCTGCTCCAGAGTCTAAGTCTTGAAGCTCTGGATTTGTTACTCGAAAATGCGCGCGCCAATGTTAGCGCCAGGAAGCTGAAAACTGAAAGTGGCTGATTAGCAATGAAGAATGAGCGACAGTGGGAGACCCCTCCAAGTTCTAGCTCCCCCCCTCTAGTGTAGAACTTGTTACTCAGCTAACCAGCCAATCATAAAGTAGTCCTAGACCTATTTTCTGGCAGGCAGGGGTTTATCGGTGAGCCCTGCCAGACGCCCGATTGCCCAAAACCCGGTCGTCGTTCGTTTTGCCTGAAAATTGGATCATACCATAATACCAACACTGCAAACGCAGTCATGCGGTCAGAGTCAACTAGAAAAACAACAGCAAAGAGTTACGGCTGCCTGAACCTAGGCAGTGCCTATGACAGTCCATAGTGCCAAACACTGCCACGCAGCAAGAGACATGGAACCTTGGCAGAGCATGATGCTGCAGACACAATGGCACAATCAAAACCAGCGCTGGGTGCATGCAGATACCATCTGTGGTGGTAGTGACTGCCGGCGGCCTGACCGTCGAGGAGGCCTGTCGATGGAGCTGAGCATGTCACCATAGAGAGGAGGCTCCAGCAAACTACGAATAGGCCTCAGCACTCCTACAACACAGCACAACACAATGAGAGACAACACTCCTACAACGTCGAGTCTCGCTGTCAAACATCTGCACGCCAATGTACACAAGTCGGGAGGACACAGCACAACACAATGAGAGATGCGCAAAAACCATCACTCCCCCATGACTCACAGGCCTAGTGCACATGGGCGGGCAGAGACACCGTCAACAACCAGACTCCCCCAGGGCACGCAAAGAAGCAGGCATGGACAAAGAGAGCCACTCACGGATGCACGCCAACCGAAATCACAACCTTTTTGAATGAGTCACGTTTCAGGGCCTTGGTGAAGGAGTCAGCCAGCTACCGTGCTGTCACAACCCACACAATGCTGATGCTGTTATGCAATAGTGATCGTACATAGTGAAACTCAACATTGATGTCCTTTGTCCGTGTGTGACGTACGCCCCCATTGTCGGTGATGGCCATGACATTCTCATTGTCACAATGCAACGTGATGGATGCGACGGACTGACGCAACTCACACAACAGACGACGCAATCACACACTCTTACACGCGGCTGAGCCAAGGGCCACGTACACATCCTCAGCAGTACTGCATGCAATGTACCCCTGCTTGCCACTACGCCAGGTGATAGCCGGGCCGTCGATCAGATAGATGGAGCCTGCGCAACTCTTATCGTTTACACTGCTAGCCTAGTTACTGTCCGTGTAGCCCACTCTGATGACAGACGGCTGGCGGCAGGACACGAGACCTCTTCGAGGAGTCGAGACGACGTAGTGCACTACTTGGATCGCGGCCTCAAAGTGGAGGTACCGTGACTCCTGAGAAAACTGAGTCAGGAGGTTGACGACGAACGCAATGTCTGGGCGCGTTGTCGTGGCCAGGAACATTAGTGACCCGATGACTCACAGATACGTGGTCACGTCAATTGGCTCCCCCACAACGGCTGGGTCAGGATTTCTTAGCTTCACCTGGCCATCAGGTGACATGGGTGAAGATGCGTTGGGCACGAGGGGCTGGTCCTCAGCAAAGCGAGTGGACAGAGTCTGCACATAGGCAGCCTAGTGGACGTGCACAATGCCCTGGGAGCGATCATGCTCAAGCTCCATGCCTTGGAAAACTTGAGCAAACCCAAGATCCTCCATCTTGTAGGCGGTGTGTAGAAGGTCCTTGATACGCTAGATGGCACCCATGTCAGGCAACGTAATGAGGAGATCGTCGATGTAGACTAGGACATTGGCGAGGGTCTGGCCTCTCGGGTTGACGAACAGTGCGGGTTCAGCGATGCTGCGCTGAAGGCCGCCGCGAAGGAGCGTGTTGCTGGTCTCCTGGTTCCAGCACCGAGGCGAATGCTTCAGGCCGTAGAGGGCCTTTCACAGCCACCAGACTCCCCCAATGTCGTCGTCGAAGCCTGGAGGCTACACCATGTAGAGCTCTTCACCCTCCAGTGAACCGTGGAGGAGGGCGTTGCTCCCGTCCATTTGATGCTACTCTCGACCATGGTGCACAACTAGGCTGAAGAGCGCCTGGCTTGTGGCAAACCGGCCAACTGGGTCAAAGATCTGGCTGTAATTGATTCCAGGGACCTGAGCAAACCCCTTGGTTGTGTGGCGGGCCTTGTTCTTGTCCAAGGACCCGTCGGGCTTCCATTTGCGCCGAAAGCCCCACTTGACAAGGATATTCACAATCACACCATCTTCAAATTCTATTAGCTAAAAGTGTTATGTACTCAAGGAAGTGTGAGTGTCTTGATATTGGAAAGCAGTCCATATGAGGTTGGTACCATGAGAGACTATTCATGAAGGGTTGCAAGGGGTTTGGTACATACAAACAAGAAACATTATGGTCGAATAAACCATAGTGATAATGGTTATTCACTTGGTAGGTCATCTTACCATCCAATGACAAGTTACATAAGATACCGTAAGAGTAGTGTCTGGACACAGGTCCAGGCAGATAGTTCAGCGATGACAAGATACAGAATTTGTGAAGGATTATGAATTAGGCAACATGAAAATCAGCATCATAAACTACTACAAGACTGTCTGGAAGTAGAACACAATGATTTTTTCATGGATGTTGATTGACAAAGGCTGCATATAGCTTAAGTAGCTAAACGTCAAAGGAAGCCAAGGTGGTGGTGTGAAGTGAGGTGGTGAAATGGTTGGGAGGTGAGGTGTTAGGAAGGTGTGGTGGTGAAGTGAGGTGAGGTAGTGACATGGTAGGAAGGTGAGATGGTAGGAAGGTGTTGTGGTGGAGTGAGGTGAGGTGCGGAGATGGTGGGAAGGTGAGCAGTTGGGAAGGTGAGTTGGTGGAGTGAGGTGAGGTGGTCAGATGGTGGGAAGGTGAGGTGGTGGGAAGGTGTGGTGGTGTAGTGAGGTGAGGTCGTGAGATGGTGGGAAGGTGAGGTGGCCCAGATTATAGAAGAGGATAATGTTGGGGGCAAAGCGGTCTGGTAGCCTGTTCAGGAATGGGAGCATGGAGGGACAGTCCCAAGATTTAGGAATGCATGGGCTAGGTTAGGGGGAAATGACTGAGGTAGCCCAGGGAGGAGCAAATAAGCGTGGTAGCCAACAGAGGGGAAGAGTGGTGAGGTGGGGTGTGGAGTAATTCTTATGGGGGGATGTAAACCTGTGAGGTGGGGAGCAAGAATCAACGTGAGAAGAAATAGGCTCAGAGTTCACTGACAAAGACATGTGGGATTTTTCACCTTCATAATTCAAGAGGAACCAAATCCCTCAAATTTTCATTAATCGCTATAGGTATCCAAAGGACCATGGAAAGGAATCTCCATAGACCCCGTGACATGTTTTTCTGTTACAACAAAGAGTTCCATGCAAGACACGTGGTCGTTGACCAATTCTCAAAGGTGTTGTTTTTTATTTATGGTATGTCAACAACCAATTCTCAGAGACGTGAAATTGAATATGAAATCAAGTTGCCAACCGTCAAGCTCGCAGATGACTTTGTGACCTCCGCTGCAATGGGCAAAATCCATTCAAAGTATCTTATGGCAAACTTCCAACAACTGAAGATGTTTAGTCAAGTTCGAGCAATGTACTATCATTTTGCATTTAGTGAATAGATTTCCAAAGTATTTTGGAAAAGACCTGCCACATGCTCATGAACATCTCATAGACATGGAATGGAGTTGTGGATAAGTATTAGAAAGACACAAAGCATCATGATAGTAATAACATCCTCTATACATTAGATCATCCGATTGCAAGGACATGGCCACAAAGATCAGAGTGAAGCAGTTGGGACCATTACAGGTGAAGAGATGTAGAAACCTTCCATCCCAAAGCTTTGCCTCCCTCGTAGCAAGGCTATCCATCCGGCACATTCATTGCCTCAAATTAGACCCTAACAAGCACTTCCCTGATAGAGATGTGCATCCACTGCCATCCATGAAAGCCGACGAGGACACAGAGAACATGGTGAGATATGTTACTGGACATCATGGGCAAGGAATAGGAATATGCTGCTTTGTATGAATCTGGAACTCCTACAACAACATGCAGGATATCAGTAGCCAAATCGATAGCTATTTTAGCTGGCATTGACCTACGTCTTGTG
Source organism: Penium margaritaceum (assembly GCA_023375785.1). Classification (NCBI taxonomy): domain Eukaryota; kingdom Viridiplantae; phylum Streptophyta; class Zygnematophyceae; order Desmidiales; family Peniaceae; genus Penium; species Penium margaritaceum. Next base: position 97,834 of record SZWC01005679.1, on the reverse strand, counting down.
GTGCATGGCGTTGGAGACACACCTTTGACCTGATGTTCACCTATTGGGCATGATACTTGTAAACCAGTGACACTAGTACGCCAAATTTCCTCGAGGAGGACGGCATTATTCGCCTTTGGAAATCCTCTTCTTCATGGTGGTCTCCCAATTCCACTCCCAACTTCCCTAAATCATTTGGTCGCCCTCCCCACAAAGCGGGGATTGGATATTGAGACTCCTCCATCTTGCTACTACAACAAGATGAGCTTTGATTGTTGGGAGCTCATGTCTCAGGTGTGGACCAATGCTAAGGATTTTTTGCCTTACTATCATAGCCATTGGAAGACAGCCAATGCTTTTCAGGCTCAGGTAGCAGTGAGAGCGATGTGTTTCCTAAGGTCTCCCAAAGGAGATCATCACAGCATTTTGTCCCTTCATGAGCTCAATAGAAGTGGACTAGGGAACATGCTTCCTTAGGCTAGATGGTGGTCCTCAATCCGTTTGCTACAGAGACACATGCAATGAAGACGTCCTATCTTGGTGATTCCCATCTTCTTCATCAAGGAGCATTGGATCTGGCAACTGACTACATGCGATACACCATGTGTATTTTACACACACCTCAGGATTGGTGGCAACATGTAGCTGTGGATCCTCGACACCCTCGTGCTGGGGGAATACTTGGATCACATTGTCCTCTTCTTCAGCTTTGATTATGTAGCACTCTCCAAGATCTTGGAGTCTCTTCTGCAACTCCCTTAGGCCTAACGCTACTACCTTTGGCCGTCATCAACTAGGGAGGCAACCTCAGCGCATCAAGGGAGTTGGCTTGTTGTTTTAATGACTAAAACACCTCCAAAACCTCAAACTGTCTCTCATCTATCGTTCTTTTGCCCCCGTTCCCTTCCCCTATCCCTCTAACAAAGTAGCCAGGCTTAAGGCAAGAAGGGGGAGAAGGAATGCAACAAGGGACTAAAGCAGCCAACGCTGGCAAATACTGGCAATGGACGCTCAATCCAATCTAAGAATATGGAGACACTCATTGCTACAAGTAGATTCAACAACCCCTCAAGTATACTAGGATCACAGGCAGATTGCAGGTAGTGGATGTGCTACAAACATCTTGTAGCGCTACAGAAATAACTCACAATGTGAACATGATAGTAACAAAGGCACCCGCTCCTTTAGGATGCAGCAATGGCCAAGACCTTCACGAACGCACTAAGGTGGAACTCCATCAGCTATTAGTGCTCCACACTTAAGGAGGTACGAGTGTGTTATCATAGCTGAGTAGTCCATTGTTTCCTTATCCAATTGTGCTTTATGTTTGTGATGATGCTTGGGAGGGACCTTTGTTGGAGAGTGACGAAGATGGACTAAACATTATCACATGGCTTGACAAGTCATAGATTTGTGCCTTCTATTGTTGTTTTGAGTCCTCGGCTAAGTTTTCACCAGATCTCGATTGTTTTATGGCATGTTGCTTACTTTTTACAGTATTTGTTTAGGCGATTGGGATCTGAACCATCAGCTCAGGTGCCATCCATTCCATGACCTATGGTGGAGGTGATTTTGTTGTTCTTGGTTGTGTTCGGTCTCTTTGATCAGGTCGCATGGGATCTAGTCAGTCACTGCATTTATAGGATATCAGGGTTGTGTTTTGATGGTCTGTTTTACCCCTTGAACACTTCCAATGTGCTATTGTCCCTAATTTTGAGCTCAATCTGGTCTCTTGTTGAGTATGCACTAGGATGGGTCTTATTGTTGAGCACTTTGCTAACTACGCCACAAATACTTATTGTAAAACTCATGCCATACTGCTCCGTGCCTCAGGTCTGGATGAGACGTATCATGTTGCTCACTGTGTCCCCTTTGTCTCCTCCCCTTCATCCCTGCTTATACATATTTCATCATGGGTGTTTTCTCCCCTGAACCCCAGTGTTTTCTTACACACTGACATTGCCATGTTGGCTCATACACATTGCTTCAAGGCAAGATGCATTGCTGCACTTGTCCTAATTCCACTTCCTGGGCCATGGGCCCGTTTGGGCTAGTCTTCTCATACCTTTTTGGCCAGGTTAGAGTTGATTTTCTCTCAAATCAGAACTGATATGTCCTTACACTAAATGATGAACCCACCAAGATGCGATGGGGCTACAACATCTACCATACGAGCAACGCCGCATTGGCACTGTGCTTGTGGCTTGTGATGACAAAGCGTCATTCTTGTGACACGCTCCATGCATTTGGTAGAATCGTAGTGGTGAGTTTCTGAGATACCCTACTGATCATTAACTTTGATTATTTACCTGAAGCTGATTTGGTTTCTTTGATTTCGACATGGGTTTCATTGTGGTGATAGTACCTTACAGTTCGACGAATGCTGACCCATGGTACGTTGATTTTGACGATGGGCCTAGCTCGACTTGTCGGTGCTACGTTAATTTCGATGACCTGTACGCGTCCAATGAGCGCCGTCCAATTTTTTCGCGCCATGTCGACACGAGCACGTCGGAATTTGTTGCTCAATTCAAACGTTCAAAAATCAATGCTGCAATTGGACGTTCGAACCACCCTGGGGAGCGCGTTCGACGTGTTCGGATCATAAATCAGTGACTCTAGGGCACTTCCACTTGTCAGTTCCCCCGCCATCGGCCTTCAACGTTGCACCTACCCGCCATTATGGACCGATATCTATAGGTGGTCACCCCCGAGGAGCGCACAAGGTGCTTGGCATCCGCACCTCGAGTTGGGCCACCCCCTCGCATGGCCCCTCCCCGTCGTCCAGTGGGCCGACCGCGGAAGGTCGTCAAACTCGTCGTTGACGACACGGAGGCAGCTACTCCCGTACGAGAGTACTCACCGTACATCGAGGTGCCTATGAATGCAATGCCATTGTCCTTGCCTTCAACCGTCGTCGTCGTCTGGTGCGAGCCATCCGGCTCGAACTCATGTCTACGTCCCGCTGCCCCACGTGTCTGGAACTTCTCACCGGTTGCTGGTCCTTCTCGCGTACGCACGGAGGCGGAACCAGCTGTGCATGGCCACGGTCCCTTTACACTCCCGGACAACGAGTCTACTCTGTCGTCCGACAGCGGCCGAGAAAGGGAAGGCGCCGGCCGACGACCCCGTCCGTGACCGCCGTCGCGTAGCCGCACACAGCCCTCTCCGGACTAGGATCCGTTCCGGATCCCTGGTCATCAACGAGCCCGTCAACAATGGCAGCATCAGCGACAGTGACAACGACAGCGGCAGTGACGCCAAACCCTCCTCCTCTGACTTGCAGACTAGCGACGACAGCACCGACAGCGAGTGCCAGACGTTATAACTGTCGTCGCAGACAACGACATCTACAGCGTCGTCATCGGGCTCATCTTCGTCCCTTAAGTGCAGGAGGTACTGCGACTGGTTCGGAAGTGGCCACTTCCGAACCATCTACAGGGTTTACAGAAGCCATCCAATGGCCTACGCGGCCGTCCAGCATCTCCGCAGCACGGTCAGGACCCCCGACGGCTATAGTGTGTACGATCGCCTTGCGCCCAACACTGTCGCCGGGTGGTTTGTGGAGGGCACGAAAGCGGTGAAAAAGGCTTACGAGGGAGCAGTTATCAACTCCATCGCAGCAACACCTGGTGCTCCTGTCTCGGAAAAAAAAAAGAAAGCATGGATACGGGGGGAAGCAGGCATGGCTGTCAACCCAGCCCGCCATCATGGAGGAGATAAAATCGACGTTGACAAAGTCTCACAAGGACGGCCATGCACTCAACTCGAAGGTCATCCGTCAGCAGATCCGGGGGATAATCGCGCGCCATGCCCCAGACGAGCTGGAGAAGATGGGGCTGTGTGCGTTCGGGCGTGCGTGGGTCTGTCGCTTTGTCCAACGGGAGCTGGGGTGGAGCTGGCGCTCAGCCACCACAGCAGCGCAGAAGGTTCCGATGGACTGGGAGGACTGTGTCCTCACATTCCATCGCCGTGAAGCATGCATGGTCAACCTCTACAAAATCCCCCCTTCATTGCCACCAACGCTGATCACACGTCGATTCAGCTTCTGCCTGCAGCTGGACACACGTACGCGCCTTGTGGCAGTGATGACATGGGGGTCCTCGGCCTCAAGGACAAACGCTGCATCACCGCCGTCGTCACGAGCTCCATGAACGGGGAGCTGCTCCCGATGCAGCTCGTGTTTGGAGGCAAGACAGCGACAAGCATCCCCAGCGGCGAGAACGCCACCAGACTGGTGGAGTCCGGCTTGCATCTGACTTGTACTCCCACGCACTGGGCAAACACGGACACGACACGTGACTAGGTACGGTACATCGCCCAGCCGTACTACAAAAAAACATGCGCATCACTCGGCATCAAAGAGGGCGAGGCGGACATGCTTTTGGTGCTCAACACTTGGCACCCACTATGCAGTGGGACGTTCCAGTCATGCCTGATGGACAATTTTCCTTACATGCGCACGGTGTACATCCCACCAGGATGCACACCAAAAGCTCAGCCTGCTGATGTCGGCCTCATGAGGCCATTCAAGAACAAGATGGAGGAGCTCTTCTCGGCATGGGGCACAGAACGCAGTAGGGTTGGGGAGGATTTCAAGCTAGGCATGAAATTCGTGAAGGATGTGGCATGTGGGTGGTTTTTTGAGGCATGGGAGTATCTCCGTGATGCAGAGCCGCTGATAAAGAACGCATGGGGGAAGTCTAATTCCCCCCGTGTGTTTGACCCAGCATTCCAGCGGGCAGCCGCTCCTTTTGCAGGCAAGCTGCTGTTCCACGATGAAGAAGTGGATGAGGATGACATGGTAGAGTAGATCTCCTTTTCTGTCTCCATGTGTGCTTTCGCAAGTGATATTTATTCATCTTAATCATGTTGTTTGTCCTGACGTGCCTCCTGTCTCGTGAAATCACTTGACTGAAGTCGACGAATTCAAACACATTTCACGCGAGGTGTCACAAAATGAGAAAATGAGTGAGACACAAAAATGAGACAAGTCGTAGCATGGCCCCGGCCCACAGTTCAGCCAAACTTGTGTGGTCATCCCTTAAATTCAATTATTACGTACAGGAATTATTTAGGTGTGCCTTCATATTCTATGAAAAATGAAATTTGACGAAAACATGGGAAAAAAAAAACATTTATATCGAATAACAAGATCGGTAGGGTACTCTCAACCCCTGTTACATCCCAACAGCACATTGTATTCAAGAACTATAACTACACCATGGAGGATGTAGTCTTTTCCATGCGGTGTGAGCACGGTCTCCATGAGTCATTTGTGTTTGAGGGATTCTCCTAAATGATGTGGTTTAGGAACCACCTGTCGCACGGTCCCCTGCCGGACCATGTCATGGCGTACAAGCTGTGATTCGGCCATGGCGTCGACCTTCATCTCACTCATGTCTCAGGCTCCATGATCTACGTCCAACATATTGAGGACCAGCACGAGTCCTAGGTCTCACTTCAGGATCGCATGCTTGCCTTTCTTTGCATTTCTCCATGGTTGACGGCTTGGAATGATGGGATCCCGCTCACCCCTCAAGTTTTTAGTCTCGAGACATCCTCTTTGAAGCTCTCACGTAATCAGACATTTCCAACATTTTGCCATTGGCTACCGACCACACTCCCATTTGTTGGCCTTCATGGTGCATGGGAGTCTATAGGCTTGTGGATGGGTCTGTCTAGGCCTCCTCACCTCTGGCCTGGTCCTTAGCTGACGACGAACTAACCAGCAAGGCCAAGGATTGAGGGGCCTTGTGAGTCCCTATCGGCGTACGTGGTCCACTACCTACATTAATCCCCACTTACACATCTGGTCATGTGCCTACAACAGCCCCTGCTAGCCCACCTGGTCTTATGCCTGCATCTGTGTCCAATGGAACACCTGGTCATGTGCCTGCGTGTGCCCCCACTCGCGTGCCTGCGTCATTCCCCACTATATCAATAGCTCCATCTGACAATCCTGTTGCACTCGAGTCCGTCCTTGTCGTCTCCCTTGTGCCTGTCCATGCACCTCTAGAAAATGCCCCTCCCTACCTGCCTGCAAGTGTGCATCCCATGCAGATACATCCTCGTTGCTTGCTCTACAGCTCGAGGTCAGCACATTAAGATCGAGCTTCACCCGCAAGCCCCGTGGTCATCTTTTATCACTAGTCTCCAGGGCTTAGTGAGTGGCTAACTCAATGCCTAAACACCTTGCTTCCCGATTTGAGATAGGGAGCCTGCCACAAAGGCCCTTGGTGGTAGTCTCTAAGCAGCCTATATTGAGGTGCACGTGGTGTGTCCAGTCAGCCAAAAGATATTGCTTTGTAAAATCTCAGGCGCTTGCAATGTCGCAACCAACCATGCCGTGATCATTGTACTCAACATGTGATTCCTTGCCATCCAGATCTTCTTTTTTATGGCACCTAGCCGGGACACATGCGGGAGACACTCACAATAGAGGAAGTAGCTTTGTGATACATAGCGTGTGTAGACAAGCTCAAATCATGGTGTCAACAAGCTTGACAACCTTCTGCCTCGGCAGAAGGCTAAACACACCAAGTGTTTAGCCTTCAGCACTATGGCAAGAGAGTTGACAGGCTTGATTTATAGCCAAGGGGCTTTCAAGACTTTAATAGATTGATTTCATCGACACCTTTGTACTCTTTTGTCATATGTCCAAGTCTTGTGCTCAGTTCGGCATCATTGTAGGGTATGATTCGAAGCACCATCAGATGGGTGCTAACAACACTTCCATCCATGGAATTTTAGAGGAGGAGATCTACATGGTCCAACTAGATGGCTTTCATTTCAATGACAGATTATGGCGCTTGTGCAAGGCTTCTTACAACCTCAACCAATCACCCCAAATCCTATAGATCACCAGCCACATACTCGTACCGAGTATGTGTCATGTGACATTGATCCGTCCAATCCAATAGAATATTGAACATTTTACAGCTATCCTGGTCATTGGCAACAAAATCCCCATAACACCTCCATTAGAAGTCATGAAGGAGGCAAAAATTGGTCCTCTAGGCTGCCTCGAGGATGAAGGCCATTGACCTTGTACCTGTGTTCCCTCGGGATAGAGATGATGGTGACCGTCATCAAGGGACACTCTTGCTACACTAGGCAATCTAAACTCACATTGTGTGGAAGTGATTCACTAATCTCCTTGATGTCATTTTTATAGCCTCCACACATATCACACCAGACGGGTTGGATGTCATGAAGACGGATGATCAAGTATAATTGGGGGAGGGAGTGGAAGTGACCATGTGCTTGTGCCTCATTGGTGCTCTAATGTATTTGGTCATGACAACTTGTCCCAACATTGTCTTTGCCTTCAACCTTATTGCAAAATTCCCACGGTACTCTCAGGCAAGAGCCCTTCATGCGGATATGCAAGTGGTGCACTATGTGGTTTCGACATCGAATCTCAAACTCGACATCCATCAATAGTGTTAAGTGGCAGACGACAGCTGTAGGGATTGCAGCTAGGCTTGTTGCCTTGATAGACAAGTCCAAGAAGGCTCCATGTTCCTTCTGGATGGCACGGCTGTATCCAGGCATAGTGGCATGCATAACTACATATTGTATCGCTTGATGGAGGCAGAGATAGGGTATGGTCCTCTATGGAATGGGCTACTAAGACTGTGTAGATTAACTGCTTGTTCCATTAGTTGTATGAGTTTATGCCTTCCATCATTCTTTGTAGTCACAATCAGAGTGTCCTTTCCATTGTAGAATGTACTCATGTGTTTCATGCATGCATGCAAGAAGCACTTTAACATTGAGTGCCAATTCGTGCACAATTTGGTGGGGCGACTAACATCCTGACCATAGAACCCCTGCACAAAAGGTTCATGGTATCAATTTTTTTTCATTATTCGTCCCATTATGGGAGGGTGAATGAAAACTGGGGTTATGTGCATGGACTGTTAAAGGTATCATTATATACACATGTTGGTTATACATGCACGTGGACATGCGTATCATAAGGTCATGGGGGACAACTGTGATGCGAGCCATCGTTGTGTGTACGTATAGTTGAATATGACCATTAAGTTGTATCCATGCACGTGCATGTACCTTATGCGCACCGAACTGGTGTTGGAGCACCGTCCCATGGTGGTCCACACATCAATGGCTATTGTACAACTACCATGGCGTCTCGGAGACTTGCGAGGGCACCGTGCGCTTTTATGTGGTCTTATCAGCTTTCTTGGTAGGCTGGCCTTGGGTCCTATTTGTGTGTCTTTGCATTGTGTGTCTGCCCTCCGGTGCCGGAACCACGTATGTGTGTAGTCATTGCATGTGGCCTGAAAACCTGCAGCCGTAGGTTTAGATGGTTAAGCATTTGGTTATTCCTAAAACAATTTTTTTGGACAACTTTTGTAAATGATATATCTTGCATCTCTTACACACACTCCTTCCGGCTACAAAAGTAGGGAAGAGGGGAGGGAGAAGTAGAATGTGTAGTTCATGGCAGAGCATCCAGAACTCTCAAAAGAGAAGACTGTAGTGGATTCACAAAGGCACAAAGAGAGAGTAACGGGTGAGAGAGGAGAAAGCTTGTGACAAGTTTTCTCATCGCTCGGGGTTGAGGGCTCAATTACGTGACTCGGAATTTTCCTCTGTCCCGCCTGTGCATGTGAATCATCCTAGAGCACTCAGCAAAACCTGGGTGCCTTAGCTAGCCCCTTACACAAGCTAGAACCTAGAAAACCGGAGTGATTCCTATATTCGTTCAAAATTATGGTTTTTGATCCTCCCACAAGCACCACCATGATTATGGGTGGTTTGGGCAAATCACCTCTCTTGTTTTGAGATCCCGTCTGCACTTTAACAAAAACTTCAGAAATCATGATCCGAGCTCACGCAACCGAGGACGGCTCTTGTCTTGAGCTTCAAAATGTTCACTGCGCTGACAAGAATGTACTATGACGTTTCAACAAAGCAACTTTCATGCTTTGCTGACACGTCAGAGTGCAGTGGCCCTCGTCAGACACGCTTTGACACACTCGCTGGAGTCATCCATTGGCCTCCCTCACACCGGACCAACTCAACTCCGCTTGCCACGTCAGGGGGGGAAACACAAGCTCAACTCAAGCTAAAGTCGTCGCTGACCACGAAGGACCCCGTGAACTTCAGGCGAGGCGATGCGGAGTTGCTAGGAGTTGCTACAACCTCAGAGCTATATCAACACATTAGCAAATCCCGGGTCGCTACTCCACGTTCCCGTCGTTGTTCAGGTAGCAAGGTCAAGAAGCAGAATTTTGTGCATGCCGGACTTGCGAAAGTCAAGGAAACTTGGCCTTCGCATACAAAGGCGCCGACAGTCGCTAATTGTCGCTCGGTGCAGTCACTCCGCCTTCCACTGTGAGAGCACTGCCGTAGCAATACCATTAGGTGTCCACCACGTGGAGGTTGCAGACGTGGTGGACATGTGTGAGTGTGTGGCGGAGTTGCTATGAGCCAGTGTGAGGGGACGACTCAAATTGTCAAGCGGTTGGAACAGTTTTGTCTCAATGCGGAACCTCGTCAAAGAGGGCCTAAAAAGGCCTCTCGGCGAGTTTAGGGTTCAAGTACAAAAAGAGGTCTGTCATGTGAGAATCACCATAAATATTGCCCAAGGTCCCAAATTGGGCGAATTATGAGATCACTTCATTCGTTTGAAAAGTTGAACGAATATAGGAATCACTATGGTAACACTGATTTGGTCCCATAACCAAAGCTAGACAATGGGTAGTTTTGGACAATATATTCTATTCATCATTCACTGTTTTCCCTTAGTCATTGGGTTCCTCCAATACATGAATCGCCTTCATTGACAATGATGATTCTCTAACTGGCCCTCGGTCACCATCTTCCACAACTCGATGTGTCCTTGACAAACTTATGGGCTTGCATGTGCATGAATAGAGGTTGCGGTATCGTAATTAGTGCCAGAGAATTCCCATACAACAACACTCCTCCATGATCCCTGGCCATCATGTTCATGAACAAGCACGATTTAGAATAGATGAGACAACAATGTGAGAACAGCATCTGGATTCCTGATGAGATGTGACACATACAAGACTCGAACCAAATGTAGGCTTTCCATGCCTCATCACTAAGGAAGCACGAAGGCGAGTCTGACAGCCTCCAGTGCACATTCAAGCTCACCACAACCCAAATCCTTTATTGAGAAGTCTGCAAGTAGGCGCTTTATTGCAATCCACACGATGTCAACCTGTCGCTGCTCCCAAATACCATGCACACAGTGGTACTCTACGGCAATCTGTTTTGTGCAAGCATGGAAAACATCATCATTAGCAGCATTATCAGTTGTAACGCAGCTGTCACAATGCAAAACAATGCATTCCACTGGTTGATGTAGTTCACGCAACCAAACATTATGGTAAGCTCGTGCTCCAGAAGCAACATGCTCGGCCTCTTTCGTGCTGCAAGCAACACAGTCCTACTTCCTATTCTTCTACAGTAGTGTTGTAATCCCTAGTAGGAACACATGGCCTGTTTGCCTCTTCCCGTTTTCCTCTATCCCGTTAGCAGTCCTCCATGCACGGTCGATGTCAATGAATATAGATACGCTAGTGAACTCTGATTTCATCAGTCTCATGAATTCTCATGTCGTAATGTTGATTCATCACCCGGGTGCATCATTGAAGTGTATTCCGTGATGAGAAAAAGATATGGGGTCGTACTTGTGATTTCGTTTTCTGCCATTCACAAAAGAGCACCAGGTGACGCGTTCGAGATCAGGCGTGTGCACATCAAGACAGCCGTTCTGTCGGCTCATCGATACGTGCACAGCAGGACCGTGGAAGTGGAGATTTTATGAGTGGTCCGGCGTCGCCACTCAACCGGCATCGCCATTGCACTGGCGATATCGGTTGATTGGCGTTCAAGTGAGTTCATGAAACCATTTTCCCGAACCAGGTGACGTTCATGCAATCACCAGTCAATGCTTGGCATGTCACGCCAAATCAGTTTCTTCAACAATGTGACTTGGGAGGAGCATCGAGTGAATGTCGCAAAAGTGCTGGCTGCTCAGAAGCCAATGCTTGTCCCCCATCCCCGTCAAGGTCCCGGATGCCCCAGGAAGCACCAGTTTATCCTCCCTCCCCCTATTTGTCCTTCATCCAAGGATGTTGGAGTCAACACATCCCAACCAACATTATCCAAGTCACCGGAGGAAGGCATCTATGAGGCTCTCCCATATCGCAAAGTGAGATTCGTCGTCCTCTCCAATGACGAGGATGACTTTGCACCCACGAGTGATGACGATGTCGTCGATGACTCCGATGACATTGGTGGCGAGGCCGATGCGCATGCCGGGGTGTCATCGTCTTGGAGGAGCCTGCCCGTGAAGCTGAGCTCGAACGTGCAGACCTCGCAGCGTTCAAGTTGCTCATGGAGGAACTCGAAGACGATGCCATCGCTGATGCACCTGTTGCCCTTGCGGATGCCATATGTACCCTGGAGCAGCCCCCCCCCCCCCCCCTCCTCCTGAAGCAAAGGCAGCAGACAGTGGCAGCCGCAATCCATACATGGACTGGTATGGCCTGGGGCATGTCCCCATCATCCATGCCGTCGTCCGTACTAGTAGTTACAGCAAGGCATTGGATTTCCTCCACGACCACTACCGCCCGCCACATACCCTCCATCTACCAGAAATTGTCGGCCAACACCGTGCGTGGATGGTATGAGAAAGGATGTTTCCACCTCCGCCCCATTTACACCAGTGCCCTCGTAGCAGCATCAAGGGAGCCGATCGAAGAACCTGCCAACATAACGTCGCGGGTACAGGACAGCAAGGGGCAAACGTCGCACTTTTTGGAGCACCGTGAGCTCAAGGGAGAAGTCATTCAAGCCCTTGAGCGCATTCGCAAGTGCGGTGCTCCGCTATGCAGCCGCACCATTTGTGACAAGTTGTTGGCGCTACTAGTGGAGCATGGCATCATGCACCTCGGGGGAAAACTGGTCGTTAACCTATTCTCCCGAGGGTGGTACCGTAACTTCATCTCGACAGAGCTGGGGTTGACATGGCGGTGCGGGACCACAGCATCGCAGAAGCTATCTGATGACAGGGAGGCACGTGTGCGCCTCATATTCAGGCTCGCCACGTTTCTCGTTTGCTTGCACCAAATCCTCGATGCACTGGTGGTCAACGCTGACTAAACTGGAGTGAAGCTTGTCCCAGACCCTGCTACACATACGCACCCTACGACTTGAAGGACGTGAAGGTCCTTGGGAAAGACGGCAAAAGACAGGTTACTGCTTTGCTTCTATCAGCAAAAGATGGTGAGGTCCTACTGCTGCAAGTGATCTGGACGGGGAAGACAACGGCATGCCATCCAAAGTGTGCAAACTCCGACAACATGCTGCGCAACATGGGATGAAACGTTTTGCGCACGCACAATCACTGGGCCTGCGCTGAGACATCAAAGGGGTTGTTTGCGATGATTTTAGAACCGTAATTGATCGATGTTTGCAAGACGCTGCGTCTTTCAACGAGCATGCCAAGATGTTGTTAGGTGCATGGCGTCCACAGGCTTCGTCGTCGTCTCAGGCCTGGATCGGTGAGTGTTTCCCTTGGGCCCTGATGTTTTACATACCCACTAGGTGCACATCCGAGCTGCAGCCAGCTGACGTGGGCCTCCAGCATCCGTTCAAGTCTGAAGTCTCGAATGCCTACTCTGGATGTGTGACCAAACGCCTCCGGGGATGTGACACCGTGATCATGGGCATGCGTCACATCAAATATGTAGCAGTCGGTTGGATGCACCGTGGATGGACACATCTCCAGACGAGCAATGTGCTCATCCGCAACGCATGGAGCGGTGCAAGGTTCGACATCCTCCAAGACACTGACTTTGTCCGCGAGGCAGCGGCGGACACCATCAGCTTCATGGCTGAGCAAGACATCGAGGGCTATGACGAGGAAGATGTGGTTGTGTGAATGTCCATTGAGCAAAAATTCTCGTTTTCAAATGGCAATTGCTTTTAGTCTTTCTCGCTGGTTTCCAACTCCCACGTCTAGTCTGAGTATTCCAGCCCTGTAACCACAACAACATGATCATACCCTCATAGTGAAGAATACAAGATGCAAAAATTTCCTCCGATGACTCAAAAAATTACAGAGTGCACGTTTCATGACACAAAGACATTCTAACCAGGTCAAGTCCAGGTCTGGAAGAGTGAATTATGGAAGAGTATTTGTTTTAAGAAGAAACAACTTCAGCTTGTAACTGTAACATTGAATTAGTCATCTGAAATAATCATTTCACAACAAAAACATAATTCAGTAGGGTACGAAAACCGATGCATGGGCTTGCGATGTTGTCTTCACAACACATACATCACAACACGTATAGTTGCCTCCAAATGATGGACATGTGGATTGTAAAAGAAGTGTTCTAGCAAGTTCATGGTTAAGGAAATGTTGAGCCATGTACCTGTGAAGAACAGGAGGGAGCCAATGAGGCACAAGTACAAGGTCACATTGACTGCTTCGCCCGTACCAACTGGGTCAACAAACTTTGGCACCTTCTGCCCATTAGGGATCACGGATGTAGTCACAGAATGGAAAATTCTCAAAAGGACAGAGAAGCACTCCCGCGGGGTCTCATTGTATCTACAAAGATGAATGTGAAGTATCGTACACTCTTCATCTAAAGTAATGTGTATTTCCAAAAAGACCTCAACCTCGTCAAAATCTTTCATGTATTTACCTTGCAGCAGATCCTTGACATGCAAGACCACTATAATGCCGAGGGACATAGTTAGAGGATCTTCCATGTACACTGAGATCACCACAAAAGTGGTACATGTTTTACAAATAAGAAGAGATAGATCAGTGTTGCTCTACCCACCGCGCTCAAAGTCTCATTCTGATCTTGCTATTCCGGTGCTCGGGTGATTACTTGTGTCCATACAGGGTTTCACAGAGGTGCCACACATGACGCACACCATCATTGAAGCTCAAAAATTGGACCATGTAAATCTCTTCATCCAATCGCCCATGGAGGAGCGCGTTTTTTGCGTGTTTTTGATGAAAGTCTCCATGATGTTGTGTTGTAGGCCCAATAAGGTCACATGCTGTGTCCATCCTTCCAATAGGTGGAAGTGTGGCACCAAAGGCTATCCCTTCCACTTGGGAATTGCCTCTTGCCTCAAGATGGGCCTTGTACCAATCAGTCAAGCCGTCAAGCTTATTCTTTATGTGATACACTCATTCTGCCTTTTCATCCTTTTACCTGAAGGGAAACTTAGCAATAATGTAAACCATGTTCAGCCGAAGCAACCATCTCTTCTTGCGTGTTCATCTTTCAATGCTCTGGATCGGTTACCTACTCTATAAAGGCAGGATTTTACAGGCCTTTCACTAATTCACATTGCACACATGCTTGTCCAATTGGCCATACACCATGCACTGCCTATCGCTTTGCTATTTTATGAGCACAAATATGCTCACGCTATAGCTATAAACATCCCGCCACGTACTCTTGTGAGATCACACTCTCAGGTTCCTTCTAGACAGACAACACGAGTATCTTGTGCCAGTGTCGCCACTGAAAATCACGCGGGCCAGTGATAGCAGCCTCGGCTGATGTGGACGTAGGGTTGGATGTTGGACATTGGATGGTTGCAGACAAAGGCACCCTCCTACCTTACAAGTGTATGGGTGTGTGGGTGACGATGAATCAGGTGCAAAGGAATTAGGATTATAACTAGTAGATGAGTCATATGCGGTTGAAGGTTGTAAAAGGGGGTGCTCCTGTTGGACCCCCAGAAGGTGAGTTAGGAGTTAAGACCTATGGAATAGAGAGTGTCAAAGAAATGGATATAATAGTGTGATGAAAGGCTATCTCTGAGGGAATGGAGGATACAGAGGGAAAAACAAAGGTCTGGAAATGAGCTGTCAAGGAAAAAGCACGAGGCGTGACATTGACGGTGGGTGATGAGATAGGTGGCGCAATGGGCGTGAGGGATTCAGCTACAATGACAGGAGGAGCATCCAAAGTATATGGTGTCACAACCATGGGACCCATTGATATTCTTGGTGTGATGGGACCAGCCGCATGAGAACCCTCCCCAACACGGCGAGCATGTGGAAATGACGCATGGTGATAACAAGGGGCAAACATCCGGTATAGATCACGCTACGTATACAACTCATGAGTTGTATCATTTACCAGTATTAGAGCATGCACAGAGAGTAACGCGAAAGAAATAAAAGCTTGTGAGAAGCTTTATCATTGCTCGCCATGAAAGGCTTGATCAAATGCCTAGAACATTTCCCATGTCCCACTTGTGGATAGGAGTAATCTTATAGAACTTAGCAGTACTCATGTGTTGTAACCAGTACTCAAACCACCAGCTGAAACCTAGTACGACATTCTTATGATCTTACAACCAAATCAAGCACACCACCAGTTTTGGAATGAAACTTCAGCTCGTCATTTGTCCCCAACTCTCAAGTTCCTCCAACACCCTCCAGGGAATAAAATTTGACACTAGCTCTTTTTGTGCTGGTTGGATTTGAATGAATTTGTTTTTTTGTCTAAGTTGAGAGCCACACGCTGGCGTTTTCTGCCGTTGTAATGCTACTTTGTGGTTCTTGTCATTTGGATACACATTCGCAAGAATAAGACGGGTCTGGATTGAATTCGACAGCCAGTAAGCATACACACATGTGAACAATAGAAGCCGATGATATCTTCAAGACTCACACACACCTACACAACCTCATCCTCGGGATTGGGTGCATCATTCTAGTTAAAGCAATAGGTGCTTCAATCTGCTGAAGAAGTGGCTCAAACACACGTGGGAATCCACGTGCCCATGCACTCTTGACCATGGGCTCAACTGCACGCACGTAAATCCAAGTTTCCAAAACCAACCACAAGCAGCCTCCTTGTTGTCCTTCATGCCTTTGATCATCCCTTCTCCAACCTTGCTGTAATTAAGACCCCATGTGGGAAAGAGTTCTCCGAGCTTGCTTTAAAGTGGGTGGATGATCCCAACATCCGCACGTTGTGCTTTTCATTAGTGCAGCCTATGAGAACCTACACTATGTGCAGGTACAGCCTAGTGCATGTGCAATCATTCCTGAAATGCTTTGTGGCACTGTGGTATTCATTTGTCAAATACAAGTAGCATGTTCGTGTCACCCATGGTCATGCCGAGTTCACCGTACATTCGTTCATATTGTGGGACAACAATTTGCTTGACCCATTCACACGTCAAGTGAGCATTGGCCCAATGCCTTCTTTTCAGTGTTAGGTTCCAACCATGCTCCATGAGCCTCTTGGCATAGGGGCCTCAAGGGAGGCACCATTTCACACCCCCTCCTAAGAAATGAGTTGCATGGATAAGAGTTTGGCCGTCATCAGGTTGGTGAACAGCACGGTGATTGCACGCTCGTCATCCAGCTTGAGGACGCCCACCTCCTTGGACCCGTGTGGTGCATAAATGTATCCAGATGATGGCATCAACAGGACTCCGGTGTGGTCTGTGTTGCTCACCACAAACGGCTTGATGCAATTAAGTGTGACCATGCAGGCACACGAATAATGGAAATTGAGAGTCTCGTTTTCCCAGATCTTTGGCAGCTTCTACGCTACCGTCATTCTACTTCGACAGGACCACCCGAGCTCATGACAGATGAACGAGCAAACTCACAGGTGTGAAAATGCATTCAGATTGCCTCACTTGCCTTGCAGATTTTCCAACTCGTCTCACATGTGGCGTGCAATGACATCGTAGATCCTATGGATGATGATCTTGCTGTCCAGCGCACTCTTCGCATCTTGAGCGTCCATCGGCATATTTTTAATCATGTTCACGATATCCTGCCGTTTTGCAAGCCATGCATGCTTGCCACTGTTACCATGCTTGCGTTTGCGGCCACTGACAGTCGCTAATGGTGTGGTGTTGACGGCTGCCATGGCGAGTTTCTTGTGTTGCTTATTTCAGATCGTCCTGCTGTCCACGAATCAGCCAAACATTGTCGATGGACCAAGGCAATCAAAGACCCTATATCCATCTGGCGTGCAAGTTTTGCAGTGCAGGGATATGAAGGGGGTCAGTGCTGTTGTGTTTCCATGCACATTGTACATGGTGTTATAGTGTCTGGGCCCAAACCAATCCACATGATTCTGTCACTTGCGCCCCACACCATTAGATGATGGCTCGGTAACATCCGCTGTCCTGAAATACATGATGGTGGCCAGACAATCCATGACCGTATTGTTGTCCGAGGATCGGTCGGCCGATGATGTAGATGTAGTCCCATTAGATTCATCGCTACTGTTACTACTTCTACTGCTCTTGGTTTTCTTGTTTTAGTTTGTGTACTTGCACTTGTTGATTACAAGCCTAACCGCGCAAGTGCACGTCCGGATTGGCTTCGGCAGCGCAAAGTCATTAACAACATAGATGGCGATGGCCTTCCTCTTCTCCGATGTAGTTGGCGGCCTTCGTGGTGGCGGTTTCATGTATCGATGGACATGCATGGATGGTGCTGCACAACCAGCCTCAGCCTCAAGTTCAGACTGTTGTTATGTCCCTTATGTCGAGAAGAACAATGGTTCTTGGCGTGCTAGGAGGGTAACAGCAGATGAGGAGGATGTTTCTTGCTAACTAGAGGGGACATGCGTGAAGCACCAATGTCTGCTCTTCAAGGTAGGTAGAGTAGGCACTATAGACACACGTTCCAGAGGAAGTCTTTCCTTAACAGCCAACGGGACAATGTAGAACTAGTGGACATAGTAGAGGTCCCTATCACACGGCTTGGATGTGACGACGAATGCGCTCCTTGGTTGTCGCCATCTGCATGAAGCGGTCCACGAGGAGGTGGTTGATGGTAGAGACATTACTTGATAGGTGGCGAGTCCACTGGTGGGGATTGGATGTAAGAGTGCACAGAATCTCTTCATTACACACGAGACCGTTCACCATACAGATGAACCCCTAACGACATGGAGTTGTCTGATTGTGTTTTGTCATGGTCCCCGTATCATGCCCGTTGTACTGCTTACGTTTTGTAGCATTCAAATGAAGCATACAACATTGTTGAGGCCGAGGACTTGAACATGGATGATCGTGGAACATAATAAGCAGCTGCTCCTTTTCAACGAACTTTAACCAATCACCGAGATAAATTGACAAAAAACCACTTTTACAATCGCTAACTTCACAAAATTCAATTGATCACATTCAATAATCAGTATGGTACGCCAATCCCCTTTAATCATGATGGGAGTCCGCTGGTTGGCCTATCAAGCACCTTTTTGCACTATGTGGCCTGTCCTTAACACACTTATCAACCTAAGTGTGCATTAACAGAGGCCGAGGGGTGACCTTATATTTATTTGCATTTTCATGCAACACTCGGCTTTAGGGCAGCCTCAACCAAGCGTATGCACTACCCATTGTACAATTAAAAACTTTATTAATGCAATAATATTCTTTGTTACTATTTCTCTCTCCACGTAGATGTTATTGTAGCTTATGATATTAAGGCCTGTTTCCCCTGACTGAACATTCGTTGTTCCTTCACCTACCTTTCTAACTGGTGTGTTACCCTAGTGATCCGTAATTTCGACGAACAGATTTTTGTGAATGTTGTGATCCTTAATTTTGTTCAACTTTTACCGGGTTCAAATCATTTTGATGGGTTATTATTATTTTCCAAAAGACACTAGGTAGACCCTTAAATTCATCGCTGGTGTGGGCCAACGTGGCAATGAAGTGGCACGCGAGCACTGCAGCGTGAAAGCAGGGCAGCAGGCCAGCACTGTAGCGGGGCAGCAGGGCAGCCAGCAGCGGGGCAGCGGGACAGCGGGGCAGCGGGACAGCGGGAGAGCGAGAGAGCAGTGCTCTCCAGCTCCCTTGCTGCCCTGCTGTCCCGCTTCCCCGCTTCCCCGCTTCTCACGTTCAAACGCAAAAGAGTTCTTCGCGTTTGAACGCTCGCGCTCGCGGTGGCGAGCGCTGTCCATTGGAGTCTTGTTTCTTTTTTAGGTAACATAGTAACCAATCACAATCGGTTTGTGGCCAAACGATGGTTCAAGAAAATCGTGATTGGTGGATGGGTCGTTTTTCTGACACATCCACCAATCAGGGCGCAGTAATCAGTCGGACTGTATGCCTCCCATATCCGCGGACGCACAGGTGGTCAATGTCCATGATTTTCGGACATCGACTTAGATTTCCGGACATACCCCGGATAGCACGGAATGAGCAGTCCGACGCTAGGATAAAAGGGCAAGGACTGTACGTTTAGATCCTCGTGTCCATTGGCGAGCGGAATTTAATATTTTATTCCCCTCTACGTCGCTCCCCCCTGGCCTCGCCCTGTCCTGTTTCACAAAACTGGTCGTCATGCTAAACTCTTGAGACTGGTGAACCCGGCTTCAAACAGGGTCAAAATGCAATTGAAATAAAAGAAATTCAACCACCGTCATAAAAGAGGGTAAATAAATAAGTTTTTGCCTAAATTTTTGTCATATTATTTATGATAAAATAAGGAAACATTCAAGATTCATCCACATTTGTCAAAGG
Organism: Penium margaritaceum; assembly: GCA_023375785.1. Classification (NCBI taxonomy): domain Eukaryota; kingdom Viridiplantae; phylum Streptophyta; class Zygnematophyceae; order Desmidiales; family Peniaceae; genus Penium; species Penium margaritaceum. Next base: position 78,298 of record SZWC01005679.1, on the reverse strand, counting down.
TCGTGTTTTATTTAGTGAAGTTCATGATAAATGTGTGAAACTAGCATGTTCACAATACAAGAACAAAATAATATAGTTTAAATGAATTGGTAATAAAATAAAACCATATTCATACAAATTAGAAGAAAAACCTTTTGAGGTTCTTCTTCAATATGTTGGTGAATTGTTATACATAATACTAAACTTTCAAGCACATTCGTTCACTTTTTGGTTGTTTTTTTTTTCTCCCGCTTTTACATCCACACAAGCTGGAAAGAAGCTAGCATAGCTTGATGTAATTTAGAAAGAGTTCGCCTAAACCATACACAATGGGCGAACCAAAAAAATCAGTTTGAACGAATGCGGGTGACGGTTTGGCAATCCATGTACAACCAGTTTTTGTTTCCATGGATGAAGTGAATTCTCATGGCAAACCTTCCATTATGTGGTCCAGATTGCGAGAAATTATCTAGTCTCCTGGGAGATACCAATATGGATGCTTTTGCTTGGTTACTATGTGACTCCATGCACGCTTTGCGTGGAACACCTGCCTCTTGTTTCTCTCCGAAAACCAAACATACCCACAACCTATATGGCATTCGGAACCTGTCATCCCATAATTTTAACGATGGACCCTTAAAATTGATCATTGTTCCACATGAATAATTTGGTGAACCCTTGATTTCGGCGCAACGAAAAAATCCGTTCATATTCGACGAGCCCACAAAGCATTGAAATCAGTAGGGTACTTGGTTGGACTAGGTTGCCACGCCAACAAAGGTCGAGTTAGGATGATTCAGGCATACTCTCATTGAGTGGCAGATGTCAATCTATAGTGAGAAATCTCTCAAAAAATTTCCAAGAAGTGGGGGGATTATGAAAACATGTGAGGTGCATGCTTTTTATGATTGAGTGAGGATGAAACGTTTGCTAGAGTATATCAAAACGTGTGAAATGGTCGATAATATATTTTAAGACATATTTTTACAGGTGTTCAATCCCTTCATAAACACACATCATAGGTCACTGAAGGTTTTGGGCATATGGCAGAGATAACCTTAAATAGCATGTGAATCTTGCCTGGTCATCTAGAATTTGACTTGTTTCGGACTAAAATTCCAAGAAAGAAAATACTTGAGCACAAAGTCTACAGAGTCTAACATAACAGGGAAGTAACAAATTCCGATGAAAGAGATGCAAATATAGGGCTGCGGATCATGGTGGAAGTAAATCTGGGAGAGGAAAGAAAAGACTCCATGGAAAATCAACGTTCACGTGGTAGCAACTTATGATAATGGTGTATTTTTTACATGGGCAAAAGACGAGGAAAAGAAATGGTTACTAGTGCAGACTCTATAAAACACCCACAAAAGAACCACAACATCTCAAGCACAGTGTTGCCCAAAGAAAACGCACATGCTCCAACTCTTTGGCGCCATCAGTCCTTGGTACTTTAGCCAAAACCCCCTCCTAGCTAGAGGCGTACTATGTAAACCGAAGCATCTCCCATCAAGAAGCCTTCCTCCTGAAGTGGAACACGGATGGACACAGGCCATCCCCCCTCTTACATTCCACAGTTCATCCCCATCATCCACCGTCTAGAATTCTCACCCTTCACGATGAGAACAGCACACCCCAAACCGACCCACGGGCTATCAACGCCACCGTCCACTCCTTGCAAACTCATATTCTCCATTGCTCCACCCCAATCTTCAAATTCTCTCCCCTCCTCCCCCCTCCATGTAAACAACATCTACCTCCTCACATCCCTGCCACCCTCGCCGCATCAATCACCACTAGCGGGATTTCAGAGGCTATCCTAGACCAAACTCATCACGGGGCCCCAGGCCCACTGGCCTCCTTAGGGAGCTTTGCAAACTCCTCGTGTTAATTTTCTCCTAACGTCCCCCTTAATGTAACAGTGTCCTCAACGTCTTGCCTCCTATCCAGAGATCTTTTTGCCTTAACCAGCACCCTCCTCCACAGAAAAGGAGATCCTTATGATATCAAAAACTACCGTCCAATCCCCCTCCTTGATGTTGAATACAAAACATCTCAAAACTCCTATCCTCCCTCCCTTCCAAAGCTCTAACTTTCATCACCCATGAGGATCAAACTGGCTTTGTCCCCAAGAGTAGCATCATTCACTTCCTCCCTCAGTTGAATGGCATGCACCACTATGGGACACATACCCAAATCCTTCTTTGTTTCCTATCTACAAGTTTTGAAAGACCATACGACTCAATCAATCCAGATTACCTCTTGAAAGTACTCGCCCATTTGGGTCTTCCCCCCTCTTTCATTTGTTGGTTCTGCCTCCTCCAATGCCACATCCCACTTGTTTTCTCTCAAATGGCTCCATCCCATTACCCATCTTCTATTTATTTGGGCGAGATTCATGGGTATCATCATCCCCGCCTGTCCCAAGTCCCTTGTGGGTTGCACAGACAACAATACTCTAATCCTCACCTCTCCTCGTAAACTGCTCCTCTCGCTCAAACCCATATACACCACCCCACAGTACTGTGGTCTCTGTACCAACTAATACAAGACCCATTTTGTCCGCATTTGAAACCATACCTCTAATGTACCCTCATCTCCCTATTCTCATCCAAACCAGTCCAAATCCTTGGCCACATCTTCGACCCATCCCTTGATCCTAACCTTACATGTGGCCTAGTAATAAAACACGTTGAAGCGGTTGTCTCCCTTTGGACTATGTTCTATGTCCTTGTGCAAACCAAACCGATTACTATCAATGCCAAATCAAACCTTGCATTTCTTTACTATCCCTATGTGTGTGTCCATCCACGCCTGCCCACATACCCAACATCAACACCTCCCTTCTCATTCTTGTCTCCTACAAGAACACATGTGATGAAATATTGACAAAACATTGACTCTATTCATTGACCACAGCCTGTACCTCCCAACCTCAACGTGGGTAAGGGATCACGTGGACCACTATGCTTATTGTTCCACAGTCTGTGAATGGGGCTACTCATTCTTAGCAGTTAGAGAGCCACAATGGAACACACACCTTTCTTCACCTCAAGAACACCTCTACTTGTCCCACCCGCTCATAACTCACCTAAGACTCTCCTCTCTTGAACCCTCTTGGCTCGTAATATTCAAACAGCTCGTGGCCTCAGCTTCGGACATGCCACCCCATTGTCTCCTCAGAAAACACCTATCCCATGAGTATGTTGCTCGTAGTTGATTAGTTTGAAAGTCATGTATGTCCAATGGTGGGGTGATAACACACAAACACCCTATTGCGCTCCACAAGTGCGTCCCAACACCATGAACTAACACCATAAAATCTATAACGAGTGTACACGAACAGTGCGATCTCATATCATTGTCTACCATTTTTACTCTTTTCTCCTCTTCAACTATACATATCCTTCTCTCTTTCACTTCACCTCTCTCTACCTCCTTCTCCCTCCCTTTCTCCCTCTCTTCCTTTCTCTATTGATGTCTATCTCCATCTTTATTGGGTTACGTAGCAACGATTGTCATCAAAACTTAGACAAAAACTGAAAATGAAGTTTCGGCATAGCTTTGCGTTTTTAAGTTTTTAAGTTTTACATGGACTTGGAGAAGGAGGTGTTCTGTGCATGTGTACGCGAACGCGCATGTGCATGTGTATGTACATGTGTGTTTTTGTGTGTATTTGTGTGTGTGTGTGTGTGTGTGTGTGTGTGTGTGTGCGTG